>JANJYP010219546.1:0-12461 GCA_024605115.1 Rastrelliger brachysoma | reverse complement strand
TGTTTACAAAATTCACCTATTTCCTCTTGGCTATACTAGTTCCCCAGTCCCTAGTCTTTGTGCTAAGCTATACTAAGCTAAGCTAAGCTAAACCAGCTGCTGGATGAAACCTTTATGGACAGATATGAGGAAGGATTCTCATTTAACACTGAAAAAACAAATTAATGTATTTACCAATATATAGAACCATGCCTTTAACAATAATTCACAGAGGCTTGTAACACTGGAGTGGTGAAACTTTTATCTTTTATAGTGTAGCTTTAGTCCAGCTAAAAGTATTTCTAGTAACAGCCATGATTTCTGAAGAATAGATTTTATTATGATTTTATTATGAGTATTTAATATAAAGCCCAATTTAACATAATGTGTTAATTTAACCTGCTCATACACTTCTGGATAAGAAACATTTTGATTTGATTAAGAATACTTGTGTATCTAACTTGATGCTGCCATGCTGAGGGAGTTTTTCTAAGATTTTTTTAAGATTGTCTGCAGTTAGATGATTTTTTTATAAGAAGACATGTATAGCTGGTAAAGCCCAGTATAAGGGGGTGTGGGTCATCCTGCTTCCATGTTTGAGCTCCTCATGGACTCATGTGAACGCTGCCAAAAGATGCCTGTCTGGAAGGTAAACCGGTTTTATCTTCAGTGAAACTGTGGACGAGACAGACTGTAGGGTCATGGTATGGGGAGTCAGTGCTTTCTTAATGACACCTTATACAAGACAGTTCAAGAAAGTGCCCACACTGGCACTGGCATTGAATTGTTCCTGTTCAGCCTTGGAGTTTAAATGACCTGCATGTGGTTTCCAGCCCCCCTGCCTGTGCCTTTGTCCCTTTCATGGCCCCTCTCTGTGCTGCTGTGCTCTCTTCCTTACGGATTTCCTCACTTTTCTACAGCCCTCTCCCTCTTTTTCACTTAATCCATAATTGGCTATGAGATGCAAATTTCCTCTGTTGATAACCCACCAGATTGGATTTCTTTTGCAATATTTTCTATGTGATTAATCTGAAAAGAGTGGGAAGGCTCTTAAATATTTCCTGTTTGTTTTGTTTCTAGAGATGTTATGTATGTAATATGTCAGTTTTGTCCAAAATGTAATACTACCTACAGCTTTTTTTTTTTTTAAATCTGCTTCAAGTTAAAATATTATTCATATCATATTAATATATCCAGCACAGGAAGTCATTTATTTACATTTACATTAGTATTTGTATATTATCACATTAATAATTAACTAATTTAATGAATATATATCCTTGTTAAATTTAGTTTAACTTTGTCTAATGTTTATATGTAATCAGTCAACCCCCAGCTTTTTACATATATTCAGTCAAAACTGGATATTTACCAATGATAGATCCCTTGAACCTAAAGTGAGATTAGTGTATTAGCAGGATTGTTTCTAGCAAATCATTTCTAGTAGAAGTAGACACCCCAAAGATTCATACCTGGGCAAGTAGCAGCTCCTGCATCACCTGCATGGTTTGTGTATGTGTGTACGTGGCTGCCCTCCAGGCCTGAAGACCATTGTGGGTGCCCTGATCCAGTCTGTGAAGAAGCTCTCAGATGTGATGATCCTGACTGTCTTCTGCCTGAGTGTCTTTGCCCTCATCGGTCTCCAGCTCTTCATGGGCAACCTACGCCACAAGTGTGTGATCTGGCCAATCAACACCACTGAGAGCTACCTAGCCAATGGCAGCAAGGGCTTTGACTGGGACGAATATATAATGAATGACAGTAAGTAGATCCATGGTTTTTATGTAGGAGAGATGTAGGAGTAAGAGTCAACACATATGCTGAAATGAAAAAAAGCTATATCATTTTGGCACTGGATAAACAAAATGAACTGCACTGAATTGAAAAGAAGAAAAGAGCAAACTAAACTCAGATATTGGTCTGAATGGATTTACAGACTTCGGCAGAGTAAACAATTGTAGCTTCAACAGAGTGTGAGCAAAATTATTCATTATGGCTACTTATTTTTTTCTTCAGCCAATTTCTACTTCCTACCTGGCCAGCTAGATGCTCTTCTCTGTGGGAACAGCTCAGACTCAGGGTGAGTTGATTTCCCTGTCCCCTTCTTAATGCTGCTTTGATGATGACCCTACCAAGACCTACTGTAGTGCAGCCTGAAGTCAGATAAATAAATAGTGCCGAGTCATTTTTGGGCCCGATGCCCCATTCTCTCTCTCTCTCTCTCTCTCTCTCTCTCTCTCTCTCTCTCTCTCTCTCTCTCTCTCTCTCTCTCTATTTCTCTCCACCCCTCAGCCGCTGCCCGGAGGGTTACACATGCATGAAAGCTGGGAGGAATCCAAACTACGGCTACACCAGCTTTGACAGCTTCGGCTGGGCCTTCCTGGCTCTCTTTCGACTCATGACACAGGACTTCTGGGAAAACCTCTACATGCTGGTAAAGCTGATGTGTTACCAGTTTCAGATTGTTTCACTGGAGGTATATATAAGACACATATGTAGAACTGCATTGTAGTCAGTTCAGTCAGAAACACTCTTGTCATAGATTAAACCATTTATTGCCACAAATGGAAATACAGTTTTACTTGACATTGAAGACTGCACTCTTAAGATGCTCCCTGGATTAGCCAGCAATGTAAAACCCCCTACAGAGTAGTCCAAAGGAACATTAATTGCAGGTTGACTCTAGAGCCATGATGAACCCTGAACCAGAAAGGTGGAGGCTAGGGTGGTAGAGGAAAGCTTTACCAGCAGCAGCAGCAGCATGAGCATGAGTGTTCGTGCAGCAAGATCAGTGTTGATCAGTCTTTTGTGTGTGAAAAAGATTTTTTCTGACACACATGCCTTTATTTCAAAGTAGATAGACAGGAAATCATGGGAGAGAGAGGGGTGTATGACATACAGCAAAGGACCTCTGGCAGGGATTTGAAATGGGGCCAGCTGTGTATGGCATGTGCTCTAACCACTCGACCACCTGAGTGTGCCAGATCAGTCATATTTAAAGGGACTGTCTGTTGTGAGAATAGCTGTGATTGGTGTGTGACTGATATGGTATGTGATCAATCAATGGCTGTCAGCTGATTACAGCTGGGGTGTAAGCCTAACACAAGGCTTCATTAAATGGATTTATAGATCAGTAGAAAATTAATCAAAGTAAGTAATTATTGAACAAAGATGCCAAATATCCACTTATTCTAGCTTAAAAAATGTAAGGATATTTCATTTTGTCTCTGTTTTCTATGATTGTAAATTAAATTTCTTTAGCTTATGAATCACTAGTCAGACAAAACTAGTAATTAGAAGATGGACTCTCAAAAATGTTAAAGGGTGTTTTTTGTCTTTTTTCCCCCCACATTTTTTTTGATTAAATTATTAATTGATTATTAAATGAACAGGTAGGTTAACTGATAATGAAATATTTAACTGCAGACATTCTTCATAGAGAAAAGTATTATAAATGTATCATTTCTGTCAATATTTTTAATTTTCCATTAATCAACATTGATTGCAGGTTAGAGGCTGAGGCAGAAAACAAGAAAAAAAGAATTATGCTATAAAAGGCAGCTCTACATTTGTGCCAGGAAATGGTCAACAGTTTTAGCACACAACCATGTTTCTCTTGTGTTCCCTCTTTAACATGCTTCATCTGCATACTGTAGTTAGGTCATCCTGTCTGTCAGTCAGCCTGCACAATACCTCTCTGAAATGGTTGCGTTTCTGTTGCTGCCTTCACATATGGAGGCTGGGAGGAAGGAAGGAAGTATGAAATATTAACAGCCCAGGATTACAGTATGGGCAATGAGGGAGATGAGACCTGATGGGAGCATCCCAGCTCATACTTCTATTTTTACGCAAAGATCACTTTGAAATTCAGCTTTCAGTGACAGGCTTTCACTGCTATTTTGTACTGTATCTTCAGAGTAATGATTATGTAGCTGTGCTTAGGGTTTTGTCAGATGTTCAGAATGATATTGATATGGTAGAGTATAGTGAATGTGAGTCAACTGTTCGTAACTCATCTCCAGTATTACCACTGATAGATTTGTATCTGCCAACTGCCTGTTTTTGTACAAATAAGAAGGGATGTATGGGACTAAAAGAGAATGATTTGGACTCATCCTCAGTTTGAACTTCTTGTTGAGAATGTGGTGTTATATACTCTTTTCAACATTATGTTTCTTGAAATTTTTCTAGAATATTCTCAGTTGTTCTGCTGCCTCTGTAGCTCAGTTTCTTACCTCTCATCTCCACTGGGGATAGAATCCCCATCCATAGAAATTATTTGGCTAGTGTATAGTGTGCATAGAAAAGTAGGTCAAAATGCACATCTAGAGGCTCTCCCTGATGACTAATACAACCTTGGGTTCATGTTGAGGACCTTAATAAGCACAGGGTGTAATACTTTTTATGTTAAAGCCAAAAATAGATTGTCTATATTCATTGTGTGAAATGATAGAAGAGCTAATTTCAGCCTATTAGTGTGCAATCCAGAAACAAGCATTCAGCTATAGGTGTGACCGATGCTTTTATGTTTCCTCCTTAAATGTATTATCCAGAAGGGTTAATTTTTTCATTCAGTAGTGTCCAATCTGTTTTTCCCTCACCAACAGTTGACTGTTTATTTCTCATGAGTCATTGTGAGAGGTGAACTGTTATAGGAACGCTAAGATGAGCAGGGGATGTCAAGAGTGTCTTTTCTGTTTCCTCCCTCCCCATCCATCTCTCCCCCTCTCCTCGGCTTCTCATCAGACACTGAGGGCAGCAGGGAAGACCTACATGATATTTTTCGTGTTGGTGATCTTTGTGGGTTCATTCTACTTGGTGAATCTGATCCTGGCTGTGGTAGCCATGGCCTATGAGGAGCAGAACCAGGCCACCATGGAAGAGGCTGCGCAGAAAGAGGAGGAATTTAAGGCCATGCTGGAGCAGCTCAAGAAACAGCAGGAAGATGCTCAGGTGAGTCCTCTTCATGATGAAGGCAGAAATAGTTCCTGGATAATATTATGTAATTGTTCTGGTGTTATTCATTCATGATTGTTTCTTGGTAGACTGCTGCCATGGCAACCTCTGCGGGCACAGTATCAGAGGATGCGGTAGAGGACGATGGAGGAGGGCGCCTGTCATGCAGTTCCTCTGAGATGTCGAAGCTCAGCTCCAAGAGTGCCAAAGAACGGCGAAACCGTAAGAAGAAGTGGCGACAGAAAGAGCAGGAAAAGGAAAAAGGGGACAGTGAGAAGTTTGTCAAGTCAGAGTCGGATGATGGCAGCAAGAGGAGCCGTTTTCGTTTTCCTGATAACCGCCTGGGTCGAAAGTCTTCCATTATGAACCAGGTGAGGAGGAGAGAATAGCGAACATTTTTTTTTTTACAATATTCATAGACCTTTTTCTTTTCAGATGGAATTCAGATCTCCATCTATGAAACTTGTGGTTGGCATGAATCTCTAAACATCTGAAGACAAAAGTGAAACTACCTTTCGAGGCTAGACTAAAAGAAAATGAAGAAAACTGGAAATTTTGGTGATCTCTTTTTGGGGGGTCATTGATAATTATTTGTGTCAAATACAAAAAAGAGGAAACAAGACCATAACAACAGAGTCACAAAATTGGATTGGATGTTTTATATCACAATGAATTGAATATACAGTAGATGTCAGTGTATAATGTGGCTAAAGAAAGGGTGTCCTCTACTTTCATTGACTTTTGGAAGAGGAATATTTCATATTGATGTTACAGCTGCAGTGGTGTTGCACACATTCACCTTAAGGAGAGCATATAGTGGCCAGAGGTATAGAGGCACATGTCCAGGTCTTGAATTATTCACACTGATTACATGAATGTTTCAGAAGAAGCAATCCTGCAGCTTTGTTTAGGTTTCACTCCACCTACCCTGGCTCTTGAACTGTGTTTTATAGTGTAGGATTTAAAAAAAAGATAAAGAACAATGGCCTTATGTAACACAATTGTTTTTATACTTATTTGTAGGAGATTGTTGTTAAAAAGTTGATCTAGTAGCTGGATCATTAATGATGGATGTTGTCATGAGTCATGTTCCTCTCTATAATCCTGCATGTGCGACCTTGACAGTGTTGGGTATCACTGACCTAATTATGTATTTCCCTGTTGTTTATTAAGTCACACGATTGCTGCAGCAGAATATGCCTCTTCAAGCAGAAGTGTACTGGTAGCAGTAAATTTCCCACACCCCACAGATGTTGCCTTTCATTTTGAGCTGATGACAAACTGCTTGAAAATGATGACAATGATGCAATGAATTGTAATTCAGAGATGCCCTGAGCTTCATCAGTCATACAAATATCTCTTCTCCTCTTCCTCCAGTCCCTTCTCAGTATACCTGGCTCGCCTTTTCTGTCCCGCCACAATAGCAAGAGCAGCATCTTCAGTTTCAAGGGCCGCGGTAAGGACGTTGGCTCGGAGAACGAATTTGCAGATGATGAACACAGCACAGTTGAGGAGTGCGAGGAGCGCCGGGGCTCCTTGTTCAGCCCGATCCGACGGAGTAGCTACAGTGGCTTCCATGGGAAGAGGAACAGCACGGTGGATTGCAACGGCGTGGTGTCGCTCATCGGCCCTGGGCCCGGTGGACGCCTTCTGCCTGAGGTGAAAATAGATAAGGCAGCTACTGACGACAGTGTAAGGAAGTCAATGAGTAGACCTGTCTAGGCATGGCCCCCCTCTCGTCCGTTCTTTTCTTTCTGACTCTCTATCTTCTACTCTGTCATCTTTGCAAGTTCGTATGTATCACTTGGCTAAGCGCTCGCGCCTCCCCTCCCCCAGCCCCTGCAGTGTATGCTGCCCTCCGACAGCAGGCAAAGGATGGAGAAAAATAAATTTCATAATGACTATACTATAGCCAACCCTGAATTTGATAGGTCAATGAAACTGGGTCTGTCAGTGACTTCCAGGCAATTTTGTTGTTTGATTCATTATGATGAATGTCAATGTTTGAATATGTTCATATCAAATTATTTACTTATACACACAATACTCACAATATTATATATAGTCACTTATCAAATAGGCAGGATTACATTATTCTTCTATTTCTCCATTGGCCCATTAGATTTTGGAATATAGATCAGAGTCTGGTTAAGGTTTAATACACAATTTCATGTGTGGGATGTCATCGAGTTCCTGTTCAATACACTCACACACAGTAATAAAACAGCATTTTTGCTAACTGCTTTACAAACCGCATATAATGATAACATGCTCCAGTGTGTTGCTGTCTTCCTCCTCCAGGCATCCACGTCCTCCGCTAGCCTGTGTGGGTAGATCTACAATAGGAGGCGAAGGAAACAGAGGGGACCAGCACTCTAGAGCCACAGACATTTTATCTGCTTCCCTAATACACAGATAATATCCCTAAGCAGACACACATGACACACACCATCCTATCAGGCCTTAATAATGTTATTTAAGAAACTATGGAGGGCTGCTGTCCTTGTCTGTCTTTACCTTTCTCTGTTTTCCAAACTCTCCCTGGTCAACATTAGTGAATTAGTTGTGTCTCATTCTAGTTAGCATGGTAGAGCTAAAACCTAAATTAGAAGAAGCATGACATAGACAAGTAGAACAATGGCTATGGTGTCTGTAATTTCCTCTCCTTCTCTTTGACTTGGAGCATGCTCATGCATGACAACTGGATGGATCTGAACTATCTGCCTCCATTGGATTTCTTTACAATGCTCGTGACTTGATGGTTGCAATATAAGTTGTATGGTTTCAAAGTAGGAAGATAAAGGACCATCAATTTGCAAATGACATAAAATGGCCAGATTTGGGAGACATTTTGTAAAATAGCTGTAACCTAATGATTATATTGCAATGGCAGCAAAGCCTCCATTATTGCATGACAGGACTGAAAATGCATTCATGCAGAAGCAGTTCTTGCACAGTATCTCACAATCCATTTATTATTTAATCGGGATGAGCTAATTACATTCAAACACAATTAGGTCAAGTAGCCCTAGACCACTGCTCCCACTTTGGCTGAGACCTGCATGCATTTACAGCATACACACATCTTCCTTGAAACCAGCATTGAGATAGAAAAGAATGAAACATTTCCTGCCCCCACTCCCCAAAAAATCTGACCCTCAACTACTTTTTCCTGCCAATGCTGTTGTGCACTTCCCTCCGCCGGCCACCGGTGGTGATGTGGGATGGTGTTCATGTCTTCTCCATGGGTGCTTGATTCTTCCTCTCCTCCTGACAGCCAACTACTGAGGTTGAGGTGAAGAAGAAGCTGTCGGGCTCCCTGATGGTGTCTGTGGACCAGCTCAATACCTCCTTTGGGCGGAAAGAGCGGGCCAACAGTGTCATGAGCGTCATTACCAACACACTAGTGGAGGGTACTGCCACTTTAACCCAGCTATTTAACCTGCTCTCTCATTATTCTTTAACTAGGGCTGCTCTCATTGGTTGATTAGTTTGACATGAATTTCCTGCTTATCTGCTTTGCATATCCAACAGTACCAGATACATACAATGCATACAATTTTTCTATCATTTGATACCATTGCATGCAGTATGCTCAAGCACGCAATTATGTTTGGTTTTGACGTATGATCCGCGCTATGTCTTCAGAACTGGAGGAGTCTCAGCGCAAGTGTCCCCCATGCTGGTATAAGTTTTCTAACACATTCCTGATCTGGGAGTGCTCCCCCCATTGGGTGAAGTTTAAGGAGATTATGAACCTGATAGTCATGGACCCCTTCGTGGACTTAGCCATCACCATCTGTATCGTTCTCAACACCCTCTTCATGGCCATGGAGCACTACCCCATGACCCCAGACTTTGAGGACATGCTGTCTGTTGGAAATTTGGTGAGTGGAGATCTTTGTTGTTGGGTTATTTTAATCTTATTCACCTGTAAAGAATCCTCTGCTTCTCCTCAGTTCTCAGAGAAGTGTTATTTTTGGGACCATAATTGGCAGCTCTTTTATTGAAAGGGAAAAAAACACATTCTCAACCCTCCCACCCTTCACTGCCTCTTGTATCTATGCATTTCTCATTTTTTCTCATACATGCATACACATGTTCCCTGCCTTCTATCTTAGCTCCTTTTTCTCTACTTTGGTTGAGTGGAGCTGCTGTTTGCTTCGATGGGATTAGCCTGCCTTTCTGCTGGTTGGCTGACTGGTGGGAGGCCTCTATTAATATTTCATGGAGCCTGATCGATGAGCGGCTCTAAAATGGTGCCTGAATCAAATGACCTGGTCATTTACATTATTAGCATTTTCAAGAAAACTGAGTGAATCTGAGCACATCTGTGTAACTGCACAGAGAGTAATTTGTTGTGTCAGTGATTTAGTAGCAAGTCTAGGTATTTCACATATGAACCACTTACTGTTTGTGCGTGTAGACATAAACATGTAGACATATTTTAGTCTAAAATGTACAAAAGACAAAACCTCAGGCACTCACACATGGAAGATGTCTTCCCCAGCATGAGTGTTTGTTTGTTGTCTGCACCTATCCACTGAGCACACCACTATCTTTTTGGACTTAAAGTATCAACTTACATTTTAAACGGTACAGAAATGTGTTATTTACCATTATTCTACTGGAATAATGAACTAGAAAAGGCCAATGGGTGGTACAGGTGGAAATTTCTAAGTCACCTTATTGCAATATGAGTCATCCAACAAGTGCACCCCCCACTCTCCCCCACCTATCCCCACCCCCTACACACACACAGAGAAGCACCTATATTCTGCATTTATTCATTATGTGGACTATATGATTAAGGAAACCACAGTGCCATTTCACCCTTACTTACTACAGTGCAACTGGTGCACTCATCTCTCCCCCCCCTCTCTCACACANCACACACACACACACACACACACACACACACACACACACACACACACACACAAATTACTGAGATGTGCTGCCTCTTTAAACAATTGGATTTATCCTTCTGGTTAAACACATTAATATAGAGTAATATAGAGTCACTTAAGGACTTACTTACTTGATTGATTTTTCTTTAATATCTATATTCTATATTTCTATATTCCATAATGCAGATAATAATGCAAATATTGCAAATGTGATCATTTATGTGATCATTTTTGCTGAACTAAATTCATTTTTTTGAACCTGTCCTTGTTCCCACCTGCCAGGTCTTCACTGGGATTTTTGCAGGGGAAATGCTTTTCAAACTGATCGCTATGGATCCCTACTACTACTTCCAGGAGGCCTGGAACTGTTTCGATGGTTTTATTGTGACGCTGAGTTTAGTAGAACTGGCTTTGGCTGACGTCGAGGGCCTGTCTGTGCTGCGGTCATTCCGATTGGTAAATGCTAATTGTAGCTCTTTCCTCAGCCAAACCAAATTGAGATAGCATGTGAAGTTAATATCTTAGCTTGTGGAGCATATATATTTGTTGTGATGTGCACTATTTTCATTTCACTGAAGTGAAGCAGCAACTTTGTGAAGCTAAAATTTTATGACTAAACCATATCCCCTCTACTCTCTCCACACACCCCACTCCAGCTGAGAGTGTTTAAACTGGCCAAGTCATGGCCTACCCTCAATATGCTGATCAAGATCATCGGTAACTCAGTGGGAGCATTGGGAAACTTGACTCTGGTGCTGGCCATTATCGTCTTCATCTTTGCTGTGGTGGGCATGCAGCTGTTTGGAAAGAGCTACAAAGACTGTGTGTGTAAGATCGCTGCTGACTGTGAGCTGCCCCGCTGGCACATGAATGACTTCTTCCATTCCTTCCTGATCGTCTTCCGGGTGCTGTGTGGTGAGTGGATTGAGACCATGTGGGACTGCATGGAAGTGGCAGGCCAGGGCATGTGCCTCATCGTCTTCATGATGGTTATGGTGATTGGTAATCTGGTGGTGAGTGTCCACACTGGGATAGTTAATCAGAGATTGTCTTTGTTAATTCAGTATATTGAAAAATCAGACAATGAAAAAAAGCCATTTTACATCCTATTACTGATTTATTCTTCTGTGTCCACAGGTGTTGAATCTGTTTCTTGCCTTGCTGCTGAGCTCATTCAGCGCTGACAATTTGGCTGCAACAGATGATGATGGTGAGCCCAACAACCTGCAGATTTCTGTCATGCGTATCAAGAAAGGCATTGCATGGTTCAAAGCAAAGATGCGAATACTGGTGGCCAGTCTGCTGAAGAAACCACCAATAGAGGATGAACAGAAGCCTTTGGATGACATGTATGACAAGAAGCTTAACTGCATTGCTAACCACACTGGGGTGGACATCAACCGTGACCTGGACTATGTCAAGAACGGTAATGGCACCACCAGTGGTATTGGCAGCAGCGTGGGCAAGTATATGATTGATGAGGACCACATGTCATTCATCCACAACCCAAACCTGACCGTTTGCGTGCCCATAGCTGTGGGAGAGTCTGACTTTGAGAACCTCAACACGGAAGACTTCAGCAGTGAGTCGGACAATGAGAACAGCAAAGAGGTCAGTGAGAACAAAATACATATTCACAGATGACAAAAACAGACTGGTATCTGCAGACTGCATAACAAACCACATTTTCCAAGCTCTTAGGAAATTATTTCTTTCATTTTTATAATATCAGAATGTAAACATCACAGATGATGCTCCACCAGTCCAAATATTGTTGTCTTTGTGGTGCAATTTCCTCTTTCAAGCTAGTAAAGCTTTGGGTGTGGCTAGCTACTCTGCACTGCCCATACACTAATAGCTATAATGCAATAGTTTCATTTAGAGTGGCAGGAAAAGGCAGGCAATATGAATCAAATGGATATCTCATGATGTATGTCTTTACAAAATGCATTTAGCAGACTTTCAGGGAAGATAATCTGCCATTTGATATTTCATTTCAGTGTTCATGTTTGATGATGTGTAATGTTTGGGATTGATATGGTCTACATCTCAGTATGGAAAAACTGCTTTTATCAACTTGTACTGGTGGTTTTTCCTTTTAAACATAAGCCAAACACAATTTGGAAATAATACATTGTTCACATTTCCGGACAGGTCCCAGAAGACTTTGAGTTCATCTTTTTTGTCAGTTAGCAATTCCTTTCAATAAAATCTGACATATTTCTGTTTGTTCTCACCTCATACACATATGTTTTGGCAGCTGGATGACACCAGTTCATCAGAGGGCAGCACTATCGACATCAAGCCAGATGTGGAGGAGGTGGTGGTGGTGGAGACGGTGGAGGAATACATGGAGCCAGAGCCATGTTGGACAGATGGTGAGACCATTGCTCCCATTGCACCCATTACCTCCACTCCACAGCACAGAGACTCCCCCTGGGCTCAGTGGAAATGATAGGGCACTGGGGTGAAGGATAGCTTCATTATGAAGGCTCATTCAACCATGGAAACTATTTATCAGTCAGTCAGTCAGTCTGTCTGTCTGTCATGATATTTACACTGATACACTGATAAATAAATATTATTTATAAATAAAAATCTTGATTCAAATATTAT
>JANJYP010219413.1:0-10077 GCA_024605115.1 Rastrelliger brachysoma | reverse complement strand
TGACTCCCCGCCCCAATACACACCCTCCCACCTTCCCACACATCACCCCTCCATCTCTGATCACCTCAGCCTGCTCTACCTTCACTCACAAGCCCCAATTTCCCATCAGCCCCCCCCCACCCTACACACACACACACACACACACACCACCCAAAACCTAGAACCCCACTCTCACTCACTCACCCTTCCCTGCCATACATCACTCCAAATTAAATTTACATTAGGTCCTCTTCTATCAAAGAGGCCAAAAGAGAAGCAGGGAGGGAATGAGATCGAGGGGCTGACATCATTACCCGGCAGCAGAGCACATGACCGTCATCTATTAAAGCCTTTTATACACATGTCTCAGGATTTTACCAAAGTTCATGCATACCTAAGTGCAAGTTTGTGTTAAAAATTAAAAGCTCTTTTAGGAGGACAAAGGAGTTTCTGAACTGTTGACTTTGAGAGGGGCTTTATTACCCCCAACCATGAATGTCTGGCATCGCTATAGACAGCCCCCCGTCCCTTCCTCTCTCCTCTCAGTTTTTTCATTCCCTCCTACCTCTGGCTCCTCTCCCATCATTAGGCAGTGTTGGATCAACTGTCTGAGTATTAGTAAGAATTTTTCAGATATGGGAAAATAGCACCTCAGCAATGAAACAAATAACACAATAACTTGGACAGCTCTTGGTTGTACATGATGTAACATTTTAAGTATAAGTCAGGACTAATGCTCTATGGTCAGTCATCACTCTGCTTACTGTTGCTGTATTTTAGTAAATTCTCTGATACAGACTTGGAAAAATACATAACGTGAAATCACCCATGTTCTAATCTTTAGGAAAAAGAGACTTGTAAATCAAAAATCTTTCTGTGCAGAGATTTCATGTTGTCAGAGGAGTGATTGTTCTGTGTTGTGCAAGACAGAGCTGTGCTATGTTGAATTGCTTTGAAAGTCTGTCTTCATTTCATTACGTTGCATTGCAAAGTGGCTTTGATCATGTACAACAGCATACAGTACTGATGTATTATCTACAGCTAGTCTATACTGTTACAGTTTTGGTACCATATGATATGAAATGTTTGCTTTTGTTTTATAAACGAGACACTATGAGGCAGGCAGGAAATATGGGTAGAGAAAGAGAAAAAGGTATGACATGCCACAAAGGTATCAAGCTGACAATTGAACAGTTATATGGCATTTTTGGGATACTACGATTCCCCACAAAATGCCTTGCTTTGAGGACATTTTTTTTCATAAAAATATATTCGGTTTAAGAAGGAAAGCCAAAGTTATCTAATGTTATATGTTGTCTAAACACAGATCGCTGTAGGATATTCCCTTAGTGAAATATAGGATGTGATGCAGCATTACAAATCTGAACACAGATGCTCGGATAGTGCCAGCTTTTGCCAGCTTACTTGAGGAGCACACAAACATACATACACACACACACACACACACACAGACACACACACACACACACACACACACACACACACACACACACACACACACACACACACACACACACACACAGCCATGTGCAAAAACAACCATAAAGGCATTCCCACATGCTACATGTTGGTCGATGCCTACAATCTGCTTGGTTCATTGTATGTTTATTGTAGTATGTTGTATTATATATGAAATATTGTGATACATGATATTGTGCTATACCATGATGTATTCTGTTGTGTTGCCATCCTTATATTGTGTCACGTTGTCTTGTAGTTGTATTGTGCTGTACAGTACCTTGTTGTACTGTATTATGTCAAGTCATGTTTTGTTATCTTCTCATGTCTTGTTGTGTCAGATTGTGTTGTACTTTGTCACGTTGCATTATACTGCAGCATGTCGTGTTGTGCTCTCTCCTCTCACTCTACATCAGTGATGTATTAGAAGAGTGTTACCTCCCCTCACCGTTGGGGATATATTTGCATTGGAGCGTCTGAAAGCAGCTGGAGTGAACCAGCTCAGTAAAGGCACCTGAGTGCTGAGCGCTTACTCTTTAATTGCTTCATTATCGTCTGTGCTAATCCCTCTCCAATTTCGACACTCTCATTTTCTACACTAATTTGTCCCGGTCCCTCTCCGGCTCTCTCCTCTCACAGTCCGCAGCGCTATGGCACCTATTTGCTTTCCAAGGCAATGATAACAATTAATGCAGCAGTCGGCGGCGCTTGTTTCATATAAACCTGTTTTAGCCAACTAAACAAGGAGTTGCTGATAAACAGACTCCAGAGCCAAGGCGCAGAGCTTCACAGCACCATTTGTCTCTCTAATTATGCTTTAATTACAACTGTGTATGCTAATACACTAAACATTTGCATAGAACATTCACACAACTTTCTGCTTTCTCTTTAGGAGTGCTGCAGAAGGAGGAGAGAACAATTGCACCAGTGCTTATTGAAAGAGGCCTGCACTGTGTTAAATTACATATGGGAATTGTTTAGAATTAAAAACAATGCCACAGTGCTCTCTGACAAACTGTTTATTTTATATTGTTTGGTAACAGCAAACAAAGTCTGAGTGATTATAGAATTAGGTGGCAATTCATTTCTTTATTGCAAAACATTGTATTACATTTTAGTCTAATAAAAAATGATTTAAAACAATCTTGACAGCAATTGCATTCATATCCTTGTGCAACAGAATGATATCATGCTCTCAACAACAATGGGCTATTATTACAGTTTCATATTTGTACGCATACATAGTATGTACACATATGCAATAGTATGCTTCAGCTGAAGTGCTTTTCCAACCATTGAATGGTGTCTGACACCTCTCCAGTGTCAGATTTGGAGATGGAACTGCATTTGCCAAATTTTGTAAAGGTACCAGCATGGTTTAAAATAATTACTTGTGCTGGCAAAAGTGTGCCACAATCATAGTCAGTCTTCAAAGAGAGTATCGACACATGATAATCATTCAAATGGAGATAATGGTGGATACTCTTGGACAGTGTCCCCTAAAATGCATTCATGGTGTTACATCTGGTTGAACACACAAAAAGTGACTAAACTAGTGTGAAGAATGGAAAGAAGAGGGTTTGACAGAGAAGATAAAGCTCCACCTACTTTGTCACCTCCAAACACCTAGCCAATCACTATAAGAAGCAGATAAGAATGTCAGATTGTCAGTTTCAGAGAGTTATGGATGCATGGATCAGGCATTCAATCATTCGAGAAGCACTGGTTGAAGCATATTGACACCTTAACTTTCCAAAAATGACTGTCACTCACTTTACACAGCAAAGAAAGGCAGTATTTAAACTTCTCCTTCAAGTCCTCCTTTTAAATTCTTCAGACCACCTCTAAAATCAATGTACTGATGAAGGTAATGTGATATAATCAATTGCTCCAGAACAACTATTAAATTGACCTAGAGGTTAGTCAATTGTGTGTCCTTCATTTAAAATAGTCTAACCTTTAGTCCTTATATTTTTGGTCACGTTCTGGAATCCTCTTCTATTCTATTCTATTCTATTCTATTCTATTCTATTCTATTCTATTTTATTCTATTCTATTCGCTGACTGCATTGACCCTACTCTTCGCTCCAGCGAGGCGTTCAGCCGCACACCTAACTTAACTACATGTCATTGACTCATTAACATACAAATGACCTGCAGTTATCCTGTGATTGGCGCCCCCAAATGCCACCAAATGCTAAAGAACCACCATTTACAGATAAGTAACCCAGCAAGCTCTGGTAAGTAATTCCTTGCCACACCATTTTGGCTAAAATCAAGGAATTTAATCGACCATTAGTAGATAGGCCTCTGACAGTTAAGGTTAGTGGTTGAGGTGATGATGATGATGATGGTGGTAGAGGGGCATAAAATGAGGGCTTACACTGAGAGGAAACACACAAGTACTGCTGTAGTGGTAAATATGACACAGAGCCTGTTTTATTGTAATTGGGGTGATGATCCGTCTCTATAGGATGATCTCATAGCCACCAACTGACTCAATCCTCTCTCAACAACACATGTCACATGACCACTGTTTCTGGGAAACACTGTAAATGATGTTATGTATGTCCTATAGCTCACAACTTACTGGAAATCAGAGATCATTTTACTCCACAAGGCTATTTATTAAACAACACTTTCAACAAAAATATAAATTATTACCATGACAACAAAGTGCCTCAGACAAAAAAGTCCATAATTCAGATTAAACTACAAAAGCAGTTATCAATGATCTTTAAAGACTGACAAAACAATCCCACAATGAATGTTCATTTAGTCATTCTGGAGCTTTATTTGCAGTTTCATCCATGTTAGTGCAAAGGCTGAGAGTGAAAGTTTACTCTTGATCTTAGAAACAGTAGTCAACAACAATCTCACAATAATCTGAAGCTTTTGTTATTGTACTTACTCATTTATAACGTCAAGTTTAAATCTGACATGGATGAGAAAGTCCTCAGAAACATGAAAATCTGAATTACTATTTTCAAGGTCAAAAATGAGCTTTTTGTTTCCCTTTTTAAAAAACTGCTACATGAGAAATTGGTAGGATTTCCATTTATCGAAGCTGATCACATTGATTTATAAGCAACTTCAGATTACATTTTGATTATTGCACAACATTCTGTGATATTATATACACAATAGTAATGCGTGCTTGTCAAACTGTTGCTCATCTGGACATTTAAATACACAGCTGATTAACAGTTAAGTTGAATATATACTGTCATTTCCACTAAATATCTCTGAGCTGTTTAGTTAATTAACACTGAGCTTCATACACTAATTAACTAAGTGTGAAACTGTGAGCAGACAAGCAGCTGCTGACACTAGATCAAGGTTTCTATCAGAACAATAAAAAAAAAACACACATCTTGGCTCCACATTCAGCCTCAAGCGATCTGTCATTACATTTTTTGGCATTATTGTGTGACAGTTGGATCAATATATATTTGGTGACCTAACCCCTCTGTCTGTCCAAGCAGGAAATCTAACAGCTATGGAGTATTTCATCTGAACAGAGTTGTGCCCTTTGACCTTGAGTGCAGCAAAGGCCTCTTCGCTCCGCAGGGCACAGAGCTCCCCAGCAGTAAACACTGACTGGAAGTTGTTGCACACTTGTCACAATGTTGGGGGCAACTGACGCCTACCTCTCTTACTTTCTTGGTCTGTCAGAAACATATATTGTGTTCATAGAGTTGCTGCCTGAAATCAACTTCAAACTTGCAACTTGTAGATTTAAGCACAAATCATTGATAATATGTCTTAAAAAGCAAAAGGAAGGAAGGAAGGAAGGAAGGAAGGAAGGAAGGAAGGAAGGAAGGAAGGAAGGAAGGAAGGAAGGAAGGAAGGAAGGAAAGAAAGAAGCGTTTCTTATTTTGTTTCTTTCTTTTTTTTTTCTTTTTTGCTTTCTTGTTGAGTTACATTGATAACACAGTCATATTTGTACACAGTCACAGTCAAACTTAGCAATTAAGACTGGAAACAGGGAAACAGCTTCCCTAGTTCTGTCTGAAGGTAACAAAATCTACCAATGATTTAAACAATAAAAACAACAAAACGTAAAAAATACAGCTTGCGATTTTATAGGGAATTATGTGCTAGACTATTTATTGGTTTTGTGCAATAACTACAGGCTATATTTCAAATCTTAGTTTTGACAAGAAGGCAAATAAGCAAATATCTGTTCTCTTCTTTTTAAGTTTGTCACTGAAACCAGTTTGATTTAGACGATGTTTGATGAGGTGTCTACGATATAATCATACACTCCTCATTCCACATAGTAACTAATTCCTCTTGTTTGTGGAGCTGCAGCAGCCATTTACGCAGGTCTTTTACTTTGGCTTCATCTCTTGGTTCTGTCATCCAAATTGAGATAGCAACACTGAGGAGGATCAACAGTGGAAACAGTACAAATAATATTTCCCTCGCACATCATCTATCTGACAGAAGACAGCAAAAGGAAAGGAGAAAAGAGAGAAAAAAAAAACCAAGAAAAAATCTTGGCCTGCCCGCCAATCTTTCATTCGCTCTGCACTCATCCATCCTGGGTGTACCTCTTAATTTGGGCCTGCCACAGACTGGGCAACAGAGACCTTCAGCCATTGGAAACAAATGATCTGGGCGGGGAGGGGCAACAACTCACAGCCGGTGGTGCAACACTACTCAGCTGCTGGGGTTTACTTTCTATTACAGGAGCGCGTTTGAAATGTTTGGTCTGCTAGGTTTTCCTAACCATTACCATTTGACCATTAAGATTAAATTATTTATGCAGTGCAGGTCAGCTTTGTACTCACATATTTTACTTAGGTAGAAGTAACAATACAGCAATGCATAGCTACCCTATTACAAGTCCTGCATGAAAAACAGCAAAAATCTTGTATTACAGTAAAAGTAGTAAAAAGTAGTAAAAGTTCTGACTGATATATCATTACATATGACATAATTAGAATATTAATGTTAAAGCATCAGTGTTAGAGCAGCATGTTATTGTTGTAGCTTCCAGATTTGGAGCTAGGTTGAATTACTTTATATACAGTTATTTAGTTTGGTCCAGTGGTTCCCAGCCTTGCGGGAGGGCCCCTCAAATGGTCACTAGAAAAATCTGAGGGGTCATGAGATGATTAATGAGAGAGGAAAGGAAAAAAAAACTTTTGATACACAAATCTGTTTTCTGTTTATGAACTTTTTCTGTATTCTTTGATTTTGAGTGAAATATTGGATCATTTGAAAAGTTATTGAAATGAAACCATGTGAGTAGTCCGGTTTGAAAAATCACTATTTGTTGCAGTGGTTAACAACTCATAGACATTTGAAATGTGACCCTGACTACACGCTGCTTTTTGCAAGTCAAACAAAGCCAAAAAGGTTGGAAACCATTGGTTTCATCTTCTAAGTGTGTTTTATGAAAGCATGTTGTATTATTCACTGTGTCTTCATCTGCAAAAAATAAATAGTTGAAAGCACAATATTTGAAAATGAAAAGTATAAAGTAGCATCAGAGAGAACTACTTAACTAATTGAAGTACCTTAAAATTGTGTTTGAGTAAATGTACTCAATTACTTTCAACCACTGATGAGCAAGTCATGTTAACATTTGCAGAACCAACAAACCCTTGACAGGTCTACTGTGCAGTTAGGTTTGCTAAGTTCTGATTGGACAGTCACTCCTCAGGGGCAGGTGTAGTGAACGTTCAGTTGGCAACATTTGGGAGACAGCAAATAACTCCAAATATCCAATATCTCCAAAGCAATTAAGTTCGATTTTTTCCCCACAAATCAGTGTGACAGATTTGGGAATCTATGACCAACAACTGTCAGTCTCATCTAAAAAAAGAATGATTTAATTGCGGCAAAACCCAACATGTTTTGGCTGATGACACAGACTGATGGATGCACATGAAGAAAAGAAGAGAAAGGCCTTATAGTCAAGTCTTGGTTCATTAACAGTAAGTTCTGTGTATTGTAGTGGAGAGCAGGGTGGCCACATGGTGACATTTGTGCCTCTGTCGATGTCAACCTAATTTTATAGTGAAACCAGAAGCCTGGTGTCATCCTCATGTGAGAGTTGAGTAAGAGGCCTAGAATACACTGGGGAGATGATACCACACACACACACACACACACACGCACACACACACATACATACATAGACACACATACACTGAGAAAAGTAAAAACACAGACGCTTGCATGACGTAAAGGGATAAGTTTGACAGTTTTACACAAGATACAGAAGAACTACACAGTTTATGCAACACAGACATGGTGACAGATATTTCTCCTGGGATTGCAGTAGTGTAGATCACGACATACACCAGACGGACACCAGCACTCTGTGAACTTTGGACTCTGAGGGATCATGGGACAGATGCCAACTGAATGGATCAGTGTGACCAAAGTGAGGACATATGAGTCCCCAGTGGACTTCTTCCTTAAGTGAGCAGGACATTAGTGTTGACACAAGGTAGGAGATAGCTACTGTAGATGTCCTCCTGCCTTGGTCGTTAGTACTGCTGCTTCAAAAAAACTGTTTGGAATAGCACAGCAATATGGCAAAGCTATTAAAAGTGCGACACTAAAGATGATTTGTGCAGTAAGCTGTTATTTTCACTTTCAGCATTAGCCACGTTAGCAGGGTGACTCTAGGGATGGCAGTGGTGGTGGGTCAGCTGCTCCATCACAAATATCAACATTTACTGGATATTGGCCTGGAATTTGGTGCACTGGTGCACAAACACTGATGGTGACCAGATGATGAATTCCAAATACTTTGACATTTCATTTTGAGCCACCCGCAGTCAAAGTTTTCACTATTCCAGATAAATATTATAACATTTTATTGACGGATTGACACGAGATTTTGTATAGACATTCCTGGGCCCCAGTAGCCTGGTAAACCAGACCTAGGCCCCAGCGGAGGAGTCTGACTAACTCTGGTAATCTTCTGTCTTTCTGTCTCGACAACTACTGAATGGATTGTCATAAAATTTAGAAGAGACATTCATGTTTTCCAGAGGATGAATTATATAAACTTCTGTTATTTGTCCAATAATTTAGTTAACAACCAAATACCTGCAAAGCAATAACATTCTCAAAATGCTAACACACTAAAATAAGATGGTCAACATGGTTAACAATATACTCACTTAACATTGGCATGTTAAGTGCTGACATCTGTCAATGGCTGTAAACTTTTAAGTTGCCCCCATTTAGCATTTAAAAGCAGTATATTAGCAGCTGATAAACAGTTTGTACAACACTATAATGTAGATGTAAGCAGCTCAGGAGTGTCTATTAATGCATTGGTCAACAACTAGCCTATAATTTCTTATCCATAGCTGGATGCTGGTATACATATTGAATGACAACATTTTAAAGAGAGTTCTAATAATATTAAACATTATTATTATACTTTATTTATTTATTTTACAAGTTCTGCATATTAATAAACATTTTAAAATGTAACTACAGCTATATAAATTTAACTCAATTTAGACTTAATGCATTTCTGACCTTTAGTGCTGTTTTCACATAAAGCTGACTTGTTTCCTTTCATTTCCATCTCTCTACTGACATTATATATAACACTAATTTACATCAGTTTGCAAATAACATCTTGCATCAATGGTGCTTCAGCTTAAACTGAAAGTTAGATCAGCTACGTAATCTGTTTTGGTTGTAAACACAGTATAGAGAAACAAAATGATCTTTAACAGCTGTTATTTGATTCTTCCAGGTTTAGCCTCAGCCGGTATAATGACATTTACTTTACTGCTTAGCCAGTGATAAGTAAGTTGAGTCTTAAATTGAATGCATTATTGTAAAGCACCACTGATCTACAGACGCAACTGGCTGCTTAACATGTGAGATGGCCACAGCCACTCAACTCTTAGATGTAATGGAGCTGCAGCAAAGATAATTAGATTGTACTACGAGCTCTGTTTGGACTGCAGCAACAGCATATAGAGGAATTCCTGTCAGATGACTTTGGTTTCAGACAAATACAATTTAAGGTAACTGGAAGTGTCTTTGAAATAAATCAAATGTTTACAGAGCAATTAATGTGCTAAATTGAGAGGAATCTCTGGACAATAACTAAAGGTCACAGAAGTTTACTCACACTGAGTCCACTGTAAACCATGCTCTAAAAGTTTGCGAAGTAGCATGAAGTTGTTTGATGTGGCTCAACAACATTTCACAGCAAAGACCTCTCACTTTGACCTTTTTGAACTTAGAGAAATTAAGTGCACTAAAGTAAGTTGTATACTTTTCAGCCTCTCTTTTGTGCTGGTCTGTGTGCCTTTCTGTGCACTCTTGTGTAGAATTAACACTGGATTATCAATCTGGCAAAGCAGGCAGCTGCCGCAGTGCCCTAGACTTCCAGGGACCTCAAAAGTCCTAGTTTATCATTACTCATTCGGTTTTGTTATTTAGGTTGGTTACAATTTGCACCACTAAACTTCATTTTTAACTATGGTTTGTCCTGTATATGGTGGCCCAGTGAATGTACTTTTTAAGCATAAGGCTTCTTTGTTTTCCTTCCCAAATCTCATGTACCGAGCCAAACCAACAATTAACTCATCCTACTAAAAGTATTGTGAGTGTGTATATCCAAAG
>JANJYP010219403.1:0-10358 GCA_024605115.1 Rastrelliger brachysoma | reverse complement strand
AGAGACAGAAGAACAGGTATATTTAGATAGAGAAAGAAATGAGGAATTGCTGGTTCTTGTCATTTATTTATTTTTCCACATGATCATATAATGGGCAGAGAGGATGTTACCAGAGACTTTGATGTTATACTCATGTTATGTTGTTGGCCCAATGTTAGGAGGAAGCTGCTAATAAAGTTGCATATGAGTACACACAATTTTTTAAAACTCACTTTCATGTCCTAATATTTTATATTAGGACATATTATAAAATATTATATTTTATCACTTAATGATCTGCTGTTACCCATCACCTAATTTACATGGCATCAGTTGAATACGGGGAATATCAGCACTTATTTTTTCCCACTTAAAGCACTGCATCAACCAGAAGATAGAATTGACATCACAGCAACAGTCTAAAGGTGTGAGTGATAATGATTGATTTATTGATTGATTGATTGATCTGCATGTATTTGTATAACTAAACTGTTTTAATGTATGTTGTTTTGAGAATGTGCAGGGTATACTGTGTATTTTGATATACAGATTTTCATTGCAATTATGTATGGTTATCCTGTCTCATGTGATTAACCTGGTTGACCCAGGTGTTTGTTGTCTTGGTGCCTCATAATGTGGAAAATGACCACTATTTTGTGACAGTGCCTTGAAAAAGCAATTTTTACATTTAAACATGGACATATATCCAAACAGCATTTCAGCTCTGTGTGGGAGGTTTCTTGTTTTCACAGATGAATTTGTGCAAAACTAAAGTGCAATTTAAAACATTTGATGATCACATTATTTAGAGATCACTGATATCTGTAAAAATAGTCCAAGACATTTTTGACAGGTATCATAATGTTAACCTAACGCTATGGGAATTTTCAATTTCTGTTCATGTATTTAATTTGCCATTGCAGCTACTCTTATTGTTATTTACTATTGTTATAAAGACCTGATGAGTAGGATCATCTTCATTTCTATAAGTGAATGTGTTGAGAGAAGATTTTCCTTTATGCATTTCCTTCTTTTTTGCACAGATAAATACAAATTAAGCTGTTATTTGTCACTATGCAGAAAATTAAGATTACTTTCTATTCAATTCATTTTTTGATTGTTTCTCATCAACAGGATAATTAGAACACACTGCCATGATTTTTTTAGTAACTCAATGTTTTTATTTATTTTTATTTTATTACGTCTATCACAATAGACGTAATAAAATATGCAAACTAAAACTTGATCTACTATAGATTCAACCACTTTTAAGTGTATCTAAATATGACTTATATGCACCCAGTAATCTGTCAGATACCACAGTCATCATCAAACAGTGCAAAGTAAACATAGACACTTATTCCTACAGTCTCTGGTTAAAAGATGTGAAAAGATGGACAACAAATTATAGTTACTAAAAACATTAAATATCAAAGTACCTTGGCTGTCCACTTTGGTTTCTCTTTATAGTACAGCCTCAGGCTTCTGCTTATCTCTTTCAGGTAACAACTGATGCCATTTCAGTTGTCTCATATTTCAAGGTAGGAGTTGTGTGGGCTGAGGTCTTCAGCAAGGTGTTTTACAACTCATCCTCTTGCATAATCATAATTAAAATAGTGCAACAGTTTGTTTCATGATATGGCCTTTCACTCTTTTCTTTTCTCTTTTTGGTGATAACAAAATAACCTCTTAATGAACACCTGCAGTACAAAAGTCTTCTGCTCTCCAGCCATTTAATATGTTTTGTAGTCCTTTTTTATGTGCGCACAGTCTCATTCCCATTGATGCAACCCACATACTGTAGTGGAATGATAATAGTATCAGCCATGATAACAATGATTAATGTGTTCATTCTCTCACATCTACTCTCACTGACTGAGTGCACTGATAATTGCTTGTTGCTGATACTGCCTTTCTTGAAATCTCAAAAATGTTTAGATGTACAGTCCAAATGACATTGCATCCATGTACTCTAGGCAAAAAAAAAAAAAGAATAGATGGATACATCTCCACTGTGACAGTAAACAACAGAAGAATTAATTAATTACAGCCAGCTGCATCCATAATGCATAATTCACATTTAGATCTTGCATCTTTGCTGCATTAGTTCATTAACTATGTCATAGCATTTTGTTCCTGATTGCAACAGTGAAGTGTTATGAATATGCTACAACTGGCTGCTGTTTGTTTCATAAAATCAAAAGATAAGTATAATTGAAACTGTGTATTACCTACCATACTGATTGAACATTTCCATTCCCATAGAAATTCCTATCAAAATTGGAACCTTTATAACCAATAACCATAAAATAACGCTGGAGAATCATAAAATTATGACACATGGAATAACATTTCTGTATCAACAAAACTGTTATTACTGCAGATAAAATTCTAAATGAAAATTCATGATGGTATTTCAGATCAAGTAAATGATTTCATGCTTTCTCTGTATTCACTTGGTGTTTTTCAGAGGCAACCATGTTATGCATTATATAGTCCAGATCATGGATAGCTTTAACCATTAAACAGCCCTGTTGTCAAACTAGAGTGAGAAAAAGTGATAGTGTTGTAAAGGAATATTATTTTTGTTCATTTCTCTTCTATGCAGTTTTATCTTCATCATCCTCTTCCATGTGATTAAATCCCCGGTGGTCATCATGCACTTTGTAATGCCTTCTAATCACAAGCTCCATTGTAGAAAATTCGTCTTGAACTGCAATCTTAATTCCTTTCTATCCATTGACATTCATATGACATTCATCCCTCTAGCTCTCCACTGGCATCAGCAAGGCAGTGCAGTGACAAACTGCATGGCTGGGGTAAGAGGAGGTTAAATGACTTCCCCCTAAGACAAAGAGTTCATCATTGCATCTAATGAAGGTAAAGGATTGCTGGTGTCCTTCACCTCTGGGAAAGGAAAATTAGCACCTTGCAAGCATTCTGCCATTCAGGGAAGGAAACACATACTGCAATATGCGATATCCCTGGAACCTTTTACATAATATTTCAATATTATGAGGGAGAATATTAGTGTTTGGTTATGAAATTCAAATAAGCCTGTGCAGTATAACTTTGAAGATATTGATAAAGATAAATAATTAAGCAGCCTCAGTAAAATTAGAATGATTTTTTGCATGCTGGTCCGTTTTATGAAAAAGTGTGTTTTCAGTGACTAAATCTGACCTTGGTGGCAAGGGCTGACCTGTTTAAGATTATACAGTAGTTAATCCAAACAATTTCCAGAGCTTGTTCATTGCAATAAAATACAAAACATTTATTGCACAAAAGAAGAAGCTCAGAGTAAGGCAACATGTTTCCAGTTGATGGAATAATATTAATCTTGGCTATTCATCATTCTATATTCTTCTGCTGTTATTATTGTTTGCTGTCTAATGTTTATCTGGGGATCTTCTGTAGTATAGTGTACCTTCTTTTTGGTTTTAGGGTGCAATCTTCATGATTTACAAATTATTTTGAGAAAGGTATTAACTGATTTGCAAAGGCTGAGGATGACTGAAAGTATCAAAGTAATTGAGAAAAACTGTGATGATGAGAAAATTAAGAAAATTAAGAATTATTATGAGGAAATAAAATCATGACTGAAAAGACTTGTTATTCATAAATCTCACAATAAGTAGACCACACTTATTAGTGATAATCTGATCTGATGATCCACAAACTATAATGGGTACAGGGAGAATAGGCATTGAACATTCAAATCTGCCTGCCACTTATTTGCATGTATATCAATAGACCATACATGTCACTGAGTGATGTTGATAGTAATGTTTTCATCATTTCACAATGGGGAATGAGTGACGGACATAGGAGAAACTGTATGGGGACTACCAATATAGGTTGGATGAGTTAGGGCAGGATTCTGAATTAGTACTGTATGAGCCCAGGAAGTAAAATCAGGTGGACTCATTGCAAGTCCTGCAATCCATCGAATAGCCCACACCTGGCTTTATACCTGGCTAATTAGTACTTATGTCATAATAACATAACACTTCCAATAAGTGGGCCTACCCATTATTAGGTAGAAATTAATAGATGATGAATTACCAGGTATTTATTTGGTATCACTTAACCTTATATACCTTTCCATACATGTATCCTAGCAACGGAATTACAGTCAAAGTTCACCTCTCAAAGTAAATAGGCATTAGCTTTTTTATAGTAGTTAAATTCATTGGCGTAAAATTTCTGAACAAATCTCTGATCAGTTGTACAAGGTATATAAGAATGGATGAAGTTTGTATCATGGGCATAATGTAAAGCAGCACCTAGCTTTTTTCATCAACCACTGTTGCCTCTGATGCTGCATTGGTGGGATGAGAAATCATGGCTATAAGTGGACATAAAACAAAAACCTCTTTTGAGGGCCACTGGCAAAGAAGTGATGGCTGGGATGATCTTCTTCATTGCTGTTATGAAACCACTGTGCATATTCTGTACACAGAGGTTTTTTGTTTTCTATTAAAGTTGTCTCAACAACTAATTATACATTATAAAGAGCAATGGCACTCTCAATAGTGTGCTGTATTGCCACATTCTGCAACACTCTCATGTAGGACATAAGAATCTCCATTACCACCATTATGTTAGATGCTTAGTTGCTCTAGTGAGTTTAAAATTTCTCCTATAATTTCCTACTTTTCAAGCCAGTGAGGATGGGGATCAGACATAACATGTCTCTTTGATAAACAAAAGCTTAGTGCAACTAACAACCTAATTTGATAATGTGGCTAGTATGGATGTACGAGGAAAAGATACTAAAGAGAGAACAGAACTAAGCTTATCATATGTCAGCCTGCTTTAATCATTTCCATTTATCCTTTTTCGTTACCCACATATTCTTACTTAAGGTCATGAAGGAAGGGGTGGCATCTATCACAGCATGCATCAACTAATTAATATGTTTTAGTTTTTCTTCATTAAAAGTTAGTATAAACTGAACTTGGTACCAAACTCACAGTCTTAGCCTAAGGGACTTTGTCACCAGTACATATTACCAGGTACAAGCAGTGTATTTCAAAGCCATACAGGTTAGTGCTTACCCTTAACTAAATTACTGCACTACTAGAGACTATCTGAGAAGTTTCATGTTAAATGTATTTCTGACCTTTCAGTTTCAGATGTATAGAAACTGATGTTTTATAACTTGAGTCCTTTCCACATGTGTTCCTAAATTATAGGGATGCAATGGTAGCCTGATGCATCAGTCGCTTTCACTTTGTTTCACTCAGTGTCTGAAATCCAGCCATAGACATTCGTTTGCTACACGGTGGGCAGACACTTTCCGCTTAAAACAATTGCAACTGTTTGTTCGTGACTTCAGCTAATCGCTAGCCTGGTTAACCATCTGCTCTCACATTGTTTCACATTGTGATGAGCTCTGTACCGTCCCATAGACAACGTTTGCAACAGGCCTCAATCTAAGGATGAACAGTAACAACGTACGCAACCAGCTGACTAACACCACCTCGTTCAGTCCTCCCTCTGTTCGCTGATTGGCCATCCAGATCGTTGGCTTGAGAAAACGTAACTGCATTGAGAGTTCCCTGACTGTGTGTAGTCGCTGAATGTAACCACCAGCGGGGCGTGCGCCTGGCTAGCCAATCGCTAAGGCATCGTTTGAAATCTCTGTTCACTGATTGGTTCGTCACAGTTTTGAGACGCAGCGAATGCAAGTCTATGGCTGGGGTTTAGACGCTAAGCACAGAGTAAAACAAAGTGAAAGTGGCTGATGCATCAGGATAATGCAGCGGTGCCACAAGCAACAAACTCTTTTGAAGAAATCTTCAACCGGGCTCCTTCGGTTAATTTGATGATTGACTAGCACAGACTTCCATAGAGCTACTGAGACCGTGGGTAAGTCGTCTCAGCTTTTAATAACCTCCCAATATGTTACATAAATTGTTGATGCTTGGTTTATGTGTAGAGACCCTAGTCATGCTACTGAAGGCGCATGGTACTATTTTGAGCAGTATTAGTTGTTAAAAGTTTTGTAAGCATGTTGCGCACCGCCCCATAGCGGTGCATGTTAGCCATTTTCTGCTCCAGTCACCCCTTGTACCGGTCAATGATTGCGACAATACAGCACCTCTACTAATGACCTAGTAAAGTACTTAAGTGTACTTCACAATCAGCTTTAGTAACAAGGAGACTCTTTCTCTCTTATCTCAAAATTATGGTGGGGTGTTTGTTTGTTTGCTTTTTTTTGCCTGGAATCTTTTTTTATTTTGGCCTGGCTTTTTTTCTTGTGCTGGACTTTTTTTTCCTGGGTTTTTTTTTCTTTCTTGTGCTGAATTTTTTTTTTTTTTTTGCCTGGCCCTAATACTTTGTCGTATCATTTGAACTGTCCCTTCTCCTGATCATAATTACTGCAGCCAGTATATGGCATAAACATAACTAATTGTTTTTGCTATATTAAACGAGTCTGTATGCAAGCTTTTGTTACCGACAAATGATGCTCATTGCACACCTGAGTAAACTTGAATTGTGATTGCTTCACCTTGTGTTTCATTACAAAAAAAACAAAATAGCCACATGTGACCTGGCATCAAAACAGCTTCAGGCAAAAAAATGAAAGGCAGCCATTCAGAAGGATTCATTTGAATCAGTATCGCTCTGTCTAAGCTGGATCCCTATTTAACTACTCGGCATAACAATTGTGTTCCAGTATAATTACTTGGTGAGGAATTCACTGGAGAGTCAATTTATCATGATGTATGCTTCAATTGTTGTTCTTTAGTTTTGTTTGAGATATTTTCTTTTTCAATTGTGCGCAGAATCATTTTCACAAGAGTTTTCTGAAGTATTGAAGGTGACTTCCAGAATTGATGTGAATGGGATCTTTGGCAGTAATAAACTGCTGTAGAGTTGTTCATCTCTTCTTGTTTGAACATGTATTCTGAAGCTTTTGTTGGGGAACATCTCGGGAAAAGGAGAGGGAAGATATGTTGATTAGGCTTAGCACGGTGAATGATATTGCTCAGCTATCTCCTAATGATGAGACTAAATATGAAAGGACTTCATACAACTAGTACATCAGGTTCCTTATTAATGTTGTACCCAGTTTTGAATGCTCATGATAAATTAGGTCAGGACATTTAGTTTCTTTTATAATTAAAGTTAATCACAGAAATTACTCATAAGCTCAGCGGAACTTAATTATCAATGTGCTCATGTTTTGATGTGTGTCTGTAAATGCATCATATCTAAAATTATTGTATGTAAATGCTTTATTTATACGTCCTGTGTACATAAGGGGAAACATTTGTATGTCAGATGCTTGCAGATAAATCTCCAATCACTGAAAGCTCATTCTCAAAATCATTCATTAACATAACCAGCATTGCAACAGTTATACAAATAAAGCAACAGTTAATAGTGCATTCTCTGGCCCAGTGGCAAAATATCAAGCTAAGATACTAAGAGGTAATGCAGACTATCAATGGTCTGGGGATGCGGCTCTTACATCTAGTGAATTTGAATTTCGAAAACTGTGTTTAATATGTGAGATTGTAATATTTGGAATGGATTTGTCTATTTTATAATTATTGAGACATATCACAGAAAGGCATTTTCATTTTCATATATCATAAAATATATCATATCGTATATCAACCTGAATGCTTAGGTTAGATTTAGTTTATTAGCTTTGCTAGTATAAGTTTATTTTGACTAATGGATAAAATAGGAGCAAATGATGCTTGCAGTAGGCTTTTCTGTCTCTTAAAATCTATGTCTATGCCTGTGTCTCTTAAAATGCTATAATGCTTAATCTAAAGCGTTACAGTAGTTATGTAATTCACTGTCTTTTATTCTTTTTAGAACAATGACTGCTGCAAAAAATGGAAGTGTCTCCAGGACATATTATTATTATTATAAATGATAGCTGGAATTTGAACACCAAAAGTCATAGCACATCATTCCTGATCACGCCACTTGTTTTTATGTATGATTTTGTTTGTGTTTGCTCAAAGCTTAGCACATGGCCCTAATGATGAATACTAAAAGGTTTAAGTACAATTATGCTGAAACTTTAACCAATAATAAAAAAAATTATTTTTAAAAAATTATTGTGTTGTGGTTTGGTGGTGTGTGTTGCAAATACTTTATGATGCATGATTGATGATCATTTCATAAAGGTTATATGCTTAATTTGGAATGCTAGTCAGTCTTTCTGACAAATGTCACTTGAGGCCCCTCACACACGTACAATGACAGCATTTTATCCCATGGCCACTCACACAAAAAACTTCAATAAAAGGTTGTCCTCTAGTATTTACATTATTTATCCATGGGCTGTCACCTCTGAGGTGCAGATTGTTTTTCAGGCCCTCAGGCCACAACTGAAGTATTTCATTCATTTCAGCTGAAGGTACAGTGGTGATAAAGTTGTATACCACCTATATCTAAGGTTATCAATATTTCATGTCCAATATAATTGCAATTGGATAGTTATTAAATTCTATATTCAATAGAAATGTTACTTTCTATTTTGATGAATAGTGATAATTAACAAATAAACTAATAACCATCTGTTAATTATCTGTTATCAGCATGTACAACATTTGAATATTAACTACATGAATGTATGACAAAGTACAAGTGAAGAGGAAGTAAAGGGAAAATTTGAAATTCCACAATAAAACAAAATATTGTCTTGAGATCACTCTGGGGGAAAGGGGATCTACTCACTGTCCAGTTTGATTACTTAAGTGTTGTCTGTCACATTCCATCTTCGCAGCTAACGCATCACTGATTTCTTTTCCTGTCATATTAGTTTCGGTGAGAGCCCTTTGTTCAGGGACCCTCTCCTAAGATAGTTTTTACCTTGAGTAAGGTAACTGTTCACCCATTTGACCACATCCTGTGGTGCTCAGGCTCCTCACTCACAAGCTGTATTCTACTGAAAAGATTTCTCCCAAAGCCGAGGCTGAAATCTAAAGGTGACCATGCTTTTACCATCAGGGCCCCCTGACCCCGTCTGAGAAAATAAGGCTTGCAGCATTGGCAACTTTTCTNAGCCGAGGCTGAAATCTAAAGGTGACCATGCTTTTACCATCATGGCCGACTGACTCCGTCTAAGAAAATAAGGCTTGCAGCATTGGCAACTTTTTGAAAATCATTTCTTTAAACTAATTTCTACAGACTATCTTTTATGTCATGTTGTTTGTTAATTGTTAGTCTTTTTATTTAATTTTATGTAACTTAATTTTGTTTTTATTTTTAAATGTATAATCTTTTCATCATCTCCCTACTCTATTTATTATCTTCTACTTTAATCTTGTTACTATTCTTTGTGTATGTCTTTGCATTGTGCTGTATACTGCCTTTCTTTATCATCATGTCCTGCCTCCTGCATGCCCTGCAACCTCACCTAAGCCAAAAGTATTTTCAGTAAATGACTTCAGGTGTACAAACACCTGTTGTGTGCTACATAGAGTTCATAGCAGAAAAGAGCTTTTGACAATGTCCTTATTGCTGACTTTGACAGAGCAAGTGAGTGATTTGTGCAATGCCAGTCCACACATGGTGTTTGATGATGTAAGGGGACTATAATTTGATTGAATACCCAGCTTATACCTAAGAACATGATGTTTGGGGGGGNTTTGATGATGTAAGGGGACTATAATTTGATTGAATACCCAGCTTATACCTAAGAACATGATGTTTGGGGTTTTTTTTTTACTACTCAGAGTCCCACATTTTTCAGGCCTCTGCTTGGCTTTAGCATTACAGGTCTCTTGAGTTCTAGACTCCAGAGTGAGGAAAAGGAAAATTAATGCATCCTTAAGTGTTTAAAGGATGATTACATTGGATTAGATTATATTGGGTGGAGTGTAGGACAGTAGACATTGAATGAAAAAAGAAAGAAAAGGAAGGTAGAAAAGAAATGACAAATTCCAGTGTTCCAGTAAGAAGATGCTCACCTCCATCTCCTTTCAGTGTGAGGGGTAGTGATAGATACTAGTGGCCTTTCCTTGATAGTGTCTCTTCTAAGTGGTAGTCTTGGTTCCCCAGACTGGCATTGAAAGCTAAGGCCCTAGTTGGCACATTAATCATGGTGCATGACTAATATTTGGTGGACTCCCTCCGCCTTTCCCCACCACAGGGCAGTGGAATATGGATAACTGTTGTGTGCCCAGTCAAGCTGTGTTGAGTGTACCCCATGGTTTTTTACTGTATGTCACTGGTGTGGAGAGATCTTTATATACTAGCCAGCACTTGCATCACCATTGTCACACCAGTGTCTCAATAGGGAATCAAAGTAAGATCCATTACTGGCAAGCTGTGAAACTGATCGATGGTTACACATTGAAATACTGGTTCTATGACAACTGCCAAATCTTTCTAATTTCAAATCA
>JANJYP010219308.1:0-10595 GCA_024605115.1 Rastrelliger brachysoma | reverse complement strand
GGAAGTAATTGAATCAATAGCAGATGCTGTATCTGGTGTTGCAGCAATCCTTTCCTTTGAGACCCAAAGCTCAATACTCTCTTTTGGCTGCTGAGTTTGCCCCTGCTCTCACGGCTTAATGAGAGATGGCATTTCAAAAGCATTAATTGAGATGGTCGGCAAACATCCTTGAATGTGGCAGCCCTTTCTTGGCTGAGAGAAAGTCCATCACACAATTTAGCGCCCAGCACTTCACCTCTTTTAGGGGGAGGCAGCTACAAATCGAGTCTTGCTTTGGTGATTAGAAAGCAAAAAGCCTGCTGTGGCACATAGCTTAACATTGATCACAAAAAGAGACAAAAGACCTGCAGTAAACCATCTACCAGTGCATTGCAGTGTAATTTAATGGATTTGTTATGATAACAGATTATTTTGGGTTTCTTGGTGAAGTTAATAATTAAAATATGGTTCTCTGTGACCTTGCAAACTAGAATTAGCATTTCAGTATTTAGCTTGGGCTTCAACCCAGAGTCCATTGCTGTTTATGGAAACATGTACTGTACATTCAAATTTATCAGTATTAAATCAATTATAGTATGATTAAAAAATAAAACAAGGCCACAGCATTGTGTTAAGGTAATGTAGCAGCTTATCTGAATGTTCTGAGATTTCAAGGTAACTTCAAGGCTATTTCAGGAGAGTTGACCTCTGCTGATGTTCTTGCACTTAAATGGCCACAGGGGAACTGTGAATCTATCTTCACCTAATGGATATAGGAATCTCACTTCCCACCTCAGTGATAAATGACTATGAATAGATGGCTAAAGCATCACCATCAGTGAGATCCACAGATTCATTCATTCTGATAAGAATCATAAATAAAGGCAGACATGCTTTGCTTGGGTCAATATCCTGTTCAAGTAGCCATTAAGCCATGTGCAACAATGGATACTAATAACATCAAGGTGTACCACCACACTCTCTGTCTTTGCATTCATCCCAAGGTGAATTATAAATGGCCCTCAAGCTCCCAAGTTCTGTGCTTTCTGGCCCGCAAGAAAGATAGTGATGATGAACTGAATCAGGTTATCCATCAGTCTTCAATATAAGCATGCATGGTGATCTTACAGAGAAAGTGTAACATTAACCATTCATCTTGACAGACATAGGAACCAGCCCTTTCACCTTTCCTATTCAGACTGTAATAACACTATCTCCACATCCAGACAAAGGAGCTGTCAATGTGATGAAACACCGCCTGTCACAGAACCTCAAAAAAATGTGATATGGATTTTACCGATACGGTCAGTTGTCCTTTGCTGCTAAATTTTGCTGAACGAGTAATTTGATGCAACTAAAAAGAGGGTGTGTGTGTGTGTGCCCATGTTGTGATATTTCATTAATTCTTGACTTGCTCTTGAATGGAGAAGGGTGATTACAGACTGATGAGTCATTTGACAATAAGTTTGGTTGAGCTCTGCGTCAAAGCTGTCATAGTCAGGATATAGATTAGTGAGAGGTTCAGTTAGGAACACTCGTTGTAGATCAACCACTTAATGCAACAAATACAATTTTACTTGAAGGCTCCAGTCTAAGATGCTCCCTGGATTTGCCAGCACCATGCTGAGCTAACCCACGGAGCACAATGTAACATCCCCCAGAGTGAACCAAAGCAAGACATGATTTTCAGATAGATATTAAAGGATAATTTCTTTTTTTTACCATCTGGACCTTATTTCTAGCATTAAATATGCTGACCACATTGACAGTGCAGCCTCTAAGACATTGTCTGCTACGAAACTCATTTATTTGACCAATACTTCATCATAAACATGCAAGTACTATTCCCCTGTGTCCCAAAAACCCCAAATGACTATAACAACACAACTCTGTTGTTATAGACATCTGGGTTTTTTGGGGTGTGAGCGCAGCCGCAGTACATCTCACTGATGAGGCGGCGCTAATCAGTAAGTAGTTACATTGTATTTCAGCATAAAAACAGTGTATATAGTAGTAGCAGTAAGAGATCATTAAAATCATGCTTGAGTTTTTATGGACCAGCAGCTGTTTAACTCAGTCTGTCAATGCAAAACCTGGAAAATGAGCCAGCTAGATATGTATAATATTACTGGGCTTCTGTTGTTGCACTGTGCTGACGAGTGAAAGTACAACCATGTGTAAAATTTGCCTCCCCTTATTGTCGACCAGGAAATGTGTGATCTAACAACTCAGGTGACATTTTCATAAGATTATGGGGTTTTTTTCATAGTCACAGAATGATATTAGAAACAGACACAAAAGGAATATGCCCATTCTGAGTCACACAGACATATACACAGGCAGTTTTTTTTTTTTTTTTATTGTGTGTCATGAGGCTTACTGTACAGATGTGTATGTGTGAATGTGCATTTTTTGAAAAACATTATGAGTCCTTATATAGTGGACACACATAACTATTACTGGCCATTACTGGCTCAGTAGTTTTTGGAAGATTTCTGTCCCTCAGTTCCTCAGTGCATTGTTCATAACCCAGTTTCATACATTGTCAGTTGTATGTTAAATAGTCTGTCTCTGCTTGTTTTGTCTCTCTCTTGCTGTCATCTATATGTATGTGTTCACACCTTAGAAACAATCTTAACCATAAGTACTTGTTTTTTTTCTTTGGTTTTATTTTTAGATTTTATTTTGGATAATCTGAGGTTTCAGTTATTTTACCAAGACTGACCAACAAACTAAAAAGCTGATTAATTATTTAAACAACTTGTTCATTGAGAAAGTGACCTTTGGGTCAGTGTTTTGATGTGTATCCTGGATTGCCACACAGTGACAGATGTTTTGACATGTCACGGATTAACTATAATCTGGATTTATTAGGTTGCACTGTCTAGTTCAGATGAGATCAGTGCACCTGGAGTGTGGATGAGTGCACCTGTGTGAGAGTAGAACAGAAAAACAGGCCACTGTTTGTCTATGTTTAGTCATTAACTAGATTGTTAATTTTTGCTTCTTTGATTGTTAGTCTAGCATGGAATGACTTTGGTTTCTCAAGCTTGAGGAAGCAATAATAATAACATGCAACATTTTCACAATAATTTGTCAATGTATGGATTAAAAAGATACATTTGCAATTAAACCTAGAGTCAGCTTTGAAAGTGTTTTTGATGGAGAAAGTAAAAAAAAAAATACAGTTAACTTTAATAATAAGAATCACAGACAAAAAGTACCTCCTAAACAAATAAATGCAAAACTGAATAGAATAAAAAAGAACATTATTATACCTAATCCAGAATGAATGGAAAATTAAATACAAAAATTTCAATTAAATATTCAGTGTGGCAAAAAGGGATGACTGAGCAGTTATTTTCTCCACTTTTTTCAAGGTTGAAAATAATATAATTTTTTTATGTATTTTAACTTAATATGATCTCCAAAATATTGATCAAATGTAAACAACCCTTCATTTCTTTTTTACCAAATATTTGAGTAAGAGGTTCCTTTATTGTATCCTTCAAACCCATGTATACTGCAGTGAAGGTACTTTGTGACTGTATATCAGATGAAATGGGGTTCCTACTCCAAAAGTTCAAATGAAACCTAGTATGTTGCTTTCCTTATATGTCCACGCTATGCCCTATATCCAATTCAGGAAGACACGGAGCAAGCTCATGACAACAACTCACTCAGTGCTGCCCCATATCCATCCCTGGGCTGATAAAACCGACATCCTCAGCCCGTCTGAAGGAGACAGTAGTGGCAGTGGTGGGATTTGCTCACGTGATGTCAAGGATTAAACTTGGTGGGATCAGCTTTGACGAGACAGCCGCCCCGAAGGGCTCGCTCCATTTATGCTACTTCACCCTCACCCCACCCTCTAACCCAATCCCCCATCCTGATTCACTGGCACTTTAAATTCCACAGTATGAACTCCTTTGTCAAATGTATTCACCCTCAGAGCCCTTTCAACCACAAAAATGTCTTTCTCAGGCTATGCTTTAGTAGCTGCTACCTGGGCAGAGGTAGGCCTCAGAAAGAGAGAGCTGTCAGGACTGGGACTGTTTAGAAAAAATACTCCATTCTGTCGAATCTGAGACAAATCCCCTCGCCTCCTTTCTCCTGGCCCCTCCTCCCTCATCAAGCCTGAACCCCACCACCCCCCACCTCCATTACGCCATTACACGGCACATTCCTCTGAAGCTCAAGAGATGTGAAGCCTTGGGCCGGAACTTAACTAAGGTACTGTATATGTGTGCATTGGGGGTGCTTGGTATTTCAATTTTGATGACGCTGTTCCAGTGTTTAATTATGTGCGTGCATGTGTGTTTGTGTGTACATGCATGATTCACTCTCAGTTTGTACATACTAGCTGAGACTTTGTGTTAATGGGGAAGAAAGAGGGTTAATCTTCTGACGACAAAGTTATGTGTTTATTAAGCGTTTTAATCCTGCAGACCTGAGGAAGCCGTGGTATCTCACCTCAAGGCTAGCTGTGATGTGTAGGTATGTGTAAGCACATGTGTTTGCACGTTTAATAGTACATGTCTGCCATCCCTCATGCATGTGTGCATATTAGAAACCACAAGGTTTGAATTCACAAGACTTCCATATATGATATACACCTGCATCGGGACTCAGTATGTTCTTTTGGGGTTAACATTACAACAATAAAAAAGCTTTCAAGATGAAGTGTGCAGTAAATCCCCAAGCAAGTCCCCATGAATCGGGCTAATAAATGCTGCAGAAGCATGAGAGGAAGTCAGATCCCTGGCTGCAAGGGTCTCACAGGGCCACAGGATAGAGTATTTCTGATCAAATCCCAGACCAAATAAAGCATATATAGAGCAGTGATAGTGATCACTGTTAACAGGTATATGGGTTTTGAAGCTATCCCATTAATACCACATGTTGCAAAGTGTTACTCCTCTTACACTGGAATTAATTGAGTTTAAATTAAAGCAGCAAATCTTGCTGTAACATGATCGCTTGGATGTCATTTTCAATCAAGTGGCCCTTCTTTCCTTTTTCCTACTTCATTTCCTGACTCTGTTGCTGCATTCTTACTTTTTGAACTGATCCTCACTCTTCATCATGGTCAGGTCTTTTCATGGGTTTTAATTGCCCTTTAAAGATTGTGGTTGTCTTGGAAAAGCAACAGTGTGTGGTAGCCCTTTCACAAATTCTCAGGTTGAAAGCCTGTCGCTCTTTTAGAAATGGGTGGTTTGTTACATACATGTATACACAAAAAGAATTACAGCTGGATACTAAATCCATATTTTAACATGTTGAGCGGTTTGCAGGAATGTTTACTTCTGTCTCCCTTGTTACTGTTTGCTTATGTTCTTTGGTTGCAAGCAGCTCAGCTAAAGAGTGCAGTAAAAATATGTTTTCTCCGCTGTCTTATGTTCTTAATAACTTATGACCTCCAAAATGTATCTTGCTACACCTTGTGGGGATCACATCCCCCAGGTTGGGAAATGCTGCTTTGTGAGATTTTTAAGGCTTGCTTGGCAGGGCTGCCAGAAAGGGGGTGTGAGGCCCTGCTCTTTGACATGGATGCGCAATTGCGTGTGAATAACAGTCACACATAGAAACAGGTACTCTTGTTCTGTTGCGCGCATAATCCCGATGCAATACATTTTTATTAAGAATAATACAGCATAAGAAAGCATAAGCAGAAAGCTGCAAACGCAAAATGAATTGTGGAAGAGGGTAACAAATAGAATATCGAGTTATAACAATAACAAAAAATTACCATGCTGTTAGTAAAATCAAAAATATTCCAAATATTACAGCACGATCCGGATATTAACACGGATGGAAAAAGTCAATTCTCTGTGTGTTGTGTCATTGTGCCTCTGCCTCTCCACAGTGACAAAAGTCATGTGTGCAAAGTAATTATAGATGTAGTTAGTGTCACCAACATTACCTTCAGGTATGGTAAATCAAATCCATTAATTATTACAATTCATTATTTACTGCACTGTAACTAACAAATCAGATGAACTCACCATGCGTAAATTGTGCAGAAACTAATCATGCCATGCTTTCGGGTTTATCTCTTGATAGACTCAGACAAAATCATACGTAACTGGTGCACTGTGGTGGTGTAGAGGTAGAGTGCTTGCCACCAGTTTGAATCCCAACTGGAACGATCCTTTACAGCATGTCTTCCTCCTCTCGCTCGCTATTTCCTGCCTGACTGCTATATAATAAAGGCGGCCATGCCAAAAAATCTTACATAACTAATGTATGTATTAAAATAAAAAATAATTTAAAAAACAGCAGGATTGCAGGCGTGAGACCCCCCTAGTGGTGTGAGGCCCTATGCAGTTGCACAGTTCGCATAGTCCACGCAACGGCTCTGTTGCTAGGCCTCATTAAAAAGGCTGCAAGTACCATTCTGACTCCCTCATACCACAAGATGAACATAATGCAGGGCGTTGATAGGGTTATTAATCAGTACCAGTGACTCAGTAATTACTGTGCCAGGTTCCGAGATTACTTTAGAGTAAAACTCCCTGCCTGTTGACAAGACATTCAGTCCCTCAAGACCACCTACAGTTTCTTCAGTAGATTGCTGAAACTGCAGACTGTCTTGTTTATGAGGACTTAAATACTTCCAAAACAAAAAGTGTAAATTCTGGTGGGAACAATATTCTCCAGCACCACACATTTCAGCTGATTATCAGCTCGTCTTTCTAACCTACAAACACAGCTTTCCAATACTGTGGCCCATTCAAATCGCCAATTCATCATACATGCTATGATACTTGCTATTGCTATGGCTTACTGTTGTTCACCAACCAGCAGCTGAAAATGCACTCCTGAAATATTAAATTCCAGTTGATAGGCTCACAAATGTTATTTCATCTACTGTAGAAAACTGCCTTGAACAAATATATTATGACCAGTGTTGGGCATGTTACTTTTAAAAACGAATTAGTTACAGTTACTTATCACAAAAAGTAAGGCTAACTGGATTACTCCTCTATAAAAATAATTACCAAGGTAAGTAACTATTGCGTTACTTTTCCTCTCCTAAATATCTTGCTTGTGGGGTGCATCATCTGCAGTGTAACAACAGTGTTTTTGGCCACTAGTTTGTATGTGCCTTTGAGGGATGCTCCATTAGATAGTTGTGTGAAAGTTGACGGTCCTGTCACTATGCCCCCAAGTTGATCATGCGCCCTGGCTACTTGGCCAAGAGCATATCCCTTTGGGTGACTAGTCAGTGCGCATGACTCTTACCTGGGAGGTTGTGGGTTCAAACCCCGCCCGGGCCCTCATTAGTTTGTCATGTCACAGTTGCTTACAATGGACATGGACAAATGGTTGTCTCCAGGGCATTATGTAAATTCTTGCCTTTTACCTCAAGCAGATTAAAGTGTCTGTTCCATTTTGAAAATGCCAATATCTGAGCATGTAACGTTAAAACAGTGGGAGATGTGTTGACAGCTTCTTCCCGTCCATGGGGCTTTTGTGTTGGTTGCGTAGCCTGTATGACACACAGTTTGCGTGCAAGTGTGCACATTTTCCCCATCAAGTTTGCTTATTTTTTATACGTGATTTTCGTCATAAGCATCCTCAATAAAAGCTGCATTCTGATAAACTCAAATGGTGCGCCCCACCTTTTTTTCAGACCACGAGCCGCTACTGAGACTCACATCACTGCACATTCCCTGTGCTAGCTGGGTGTGTGAGGCTGCCATCCTGAGTGCGTGTGTGGTTTAAGTGTAAACTGAACACTGCGTCTGATTGGCTTACCATGAAAGCTAACTGTACTTTAGCCAATCATCACTTATGCGGTTGTCTTGTCCCTCCCTCCTCCCTCACCAAAGAAAAAGAAAACAGCTGCAGCTCCGGTGACTGAGAGACAAGTGACGAAAGCTTCAGTGAATTTTAGTTTGTAACGCGCCTCGTTTAATTGTTGGTAATGGTAACGGCATTGTAACAGTGGAAATAGTAATTAGTTAGATCATTTGTTACCGAAAAAATAACGTCATTAGTAAGGCTGTTATACTCTACCAACACTGATTATGACAAGCTATGACAAGAATATTTTCTGATATTATTACTGTAATTTGCACTGCTATATTTGCATAAGTGCATAAGTGGTGCATTTGCTTTCCACTATTTTGAAAATGTGTGAAATGTCAAGATCCCATAACACAAGGACTCCAAAGAAGGTACAGAAAATAACAGTTCTATCAATGTCATTACAAGTCCCATTATTTACCTGATAGTGTCTAAGAAAGGTAACAAAAACTTAATTCTCCTGTCAAATTGTAACAGCATCACAGCAGACAAGCTTTGGTAGTAGAGCTACCGTAGGATTTTTTTCTCTTGCAGTCAGGATCTGGGGAATTTCCAACACATGAGAGCTTCGTTCCATTTGACACTGGAATGAGGGAATTAGGAGATTTATGATGGTCTGGGGTCACAGAGGGAAGCATCTGAACAGACCCACGCCTCCCCTGACTCCTCACAGTGCTTTACAGTCTGACAGCCTGTATCCACACCCGTACAGACTAGACAGACACACACACATAGACAAATTCATAGTCACAGAATGATATTAGAAACAGACACAAAAGGAATATGCCCATTCTGAGTCACACAGACATATACACAGGCAGTAAATGCATGAGTGAGATGCCTACAAACACTCTTCTATACTTGTGGGGACCTATACTGTACATTCCTAAGCTCCTAACAGACAGTGGTCGTTTTATGTCATTAGACACGCACACACAGACACATTGTAGCTTATTCAGTGTGGTGTGGTATTTTGTGTCACAACACTTTTTTTTTTAAACAGCCTTATTTCATTCTGTGAAAGCCTTAACCAAGAACTATCCCCTTCCCTCCTTCCCTCCCACCCTTCCCTGCCAAGCCCTCCCCAACCTCTACTGCACATCCTCTTGATTCTAACAGTTTCAGTTTTTGGGGTCAGCTGAGAAAGGCTAGTTATTGAAATTAAACAGCTGCATTTTTGTGAAGGGAAGACAGCCACATAATCCCCCTCAAGGTGTACTTCCATACTGTCAAAATATTTATTTCTAAATAACGACTGAAAAATAACAGTCGCTGTTCAGAAGAAGCAAAATATTACAAAAAAACATATTCATAAATATATCCATGAAAACACCCTCTTTTTTGGCTGCTTGCACTTATTTATTTTATCAGTGTCATACTGTATTTCATATGTTAAATGGTGTGTGAATTAGATTTACTTCCCTCTTCTCCATTACATCCTGTTAGTAAGTGAAGTCCCCTGAGACCAGCTCTCTCATAACTCTTTCTACTCTCCATACTGTAGCATCCTAGGAATGTTAATCTCCCCACTCCCTGGGAATGCAGTGTCCAGGCACCTCATCCCTCCAGAGACAATCAGCAGATATAGCAGTGGAAACCTTTAGGGATAGGTTCACTGATATTCATTGTCCTTAGTCCTCTTTCCCAGTCCTTATTTTGTCCTCTAAAAAAAAAACCCTCCACACTGTCTCTCTTCTGTTCCTCTGTGACCCTGTATTTCCCTTCTACTTTCCTGGAGATTGTGTTACTCTTAGCTCTGCTGCCTGTTGGACACAAATATGTAGGAATGCATCACGTTCATTCACACTGACGTATTGTTAGCAGACTTTGACATTATTACCCCCCTCTGATTGATTATTTACTTCATTTAGAGCGAGGGATGTCTCCAATCAGTTTTCTGGTTGAGTTTATATACTAAAAGGTGCAGGCCGCACTGTGAGCCTATGGAAGAACTTATAAATCTGTTCACTAAAGTGACTTATTCCTGTCAAGGCACATGGAAAAAATCTGCACTTGGATGTTGTTAGTGAGAAATTATTGGCTTTGTTGAAACTACCGTAATAAATTTCAAACCTGGATAGCTTCAAGCCATCTTTGAAAAAAATAGAGAGAAAGAAGTGGAGGAAGGAAGTGAAAGCTAGGGTTAACATCCCAAAATCTATGCTTATCCTAAAAGCCTTGAAAGACGTTGTCTGGAAGGCAGCTAGATGGAACAATGGGGAACAGTTGCATAAGGAGAAAAGTGTATGTGTGATATATGTTCCATCAAATGACTTCTATATTTTAGTCTTTGAAATGAAAAGATTAGAAAAAAATGTGTACTGTACTGTTACTGTTGCCCATAATCTTCTGTTTATTATGCATCTGAACCACTTTTGACCAGGTGAGATGAATTCATGCACTTGTTTGTTGCTATAAAAGACAAGACATTTGCTGTGCTGTCCATTTCCCTCTGACAACATCAAAAAGGTTGTGGACAGTATGCCACAGCACATAAATGCATACGGGTGGCCATACTTGATATCTGTGAATGTGTGACATTTGAAAGAGTAATATTGGACATTTATATGCATGAAATCTCCTGTTATACTGAACAAGGTTGAAGAATTTAAACAAAGCCTTAATTCAATTGTTTCATAACCTGCATTTTAGTTTACGTCTGGCAACAGCTTGTAGAGGTTCACTGTGATATGTTTGTAAGAGATTGATTAATAAAGTTTTGATACACTTTATCTGTCAAGAATAAATCACATTGTCACAAAAGGTTTATTACATTTTTATGGGCAACAGTGTATGCTGTATAT
>JANJYP010219291.1:0-10072 GCA_024605115.1 Rastrelliger brachysoma | reverse complement strand
GAAGAAGATTGTCCCTCAGTAAGTACAGGTTGTGCTTTACTTCACCTGACACTTGATTTTTATGGCAGGAGAGATAAGAGAAATTTGATTTATGTGTTGATTTATATTATAATGGTTATGATGAGCATATTGTGTTTGATAATAATTCACTTTTGTTTAGGCCTCTGAATCAATTCTTACTGCTAAGTTGTAAAATATAATGCAGTAGAAGGGTATTTTTAATTTGACCAGCCTGTTTGAATTGTAAAACAGATGTCAAATCAAAGATATACTTAATGACAAAGATATATGGGTAACATTAGACATTGCCATTAAAAGTGCATGAATGAACCTCTATATTCTGAAAAAGAGGCTGATTCCTACCAGATGTAACATTTGTGAAAGCTATTTATCGGTTGAACATAATTTTATCAATTTTGTCTGACAGTACAATCTATCAGATAAAAGGATATGCTGTAGCAAAGTATATAATGAAATGAATAACAGTCTCCTACGTTTTCTTTCTCAGACACAATGGCGCCATCGACCCCTCTATCCAAGGCCAACGCCACCTTCTCTCTGGCTTTGCTCAAAAAGCTGAGTGAGGAAGATAAAACTGGAAATCTCTTCTTCTCTCCTTTTAGCATCTCTTCAGCCCTGGCTATGGTGATGCTGGGAACCAGGGGCAACACAGCCACACAGATGTCAGAGGTACAAACTGCAGCACACCTATACACACACTTTTCGCTCAAAAGTTACAGTTCTCATGTCAATACATGCATTCGGAACAAAGTGTTTATTCAGGCACATGTTCAAACATCATTTCAAATCAGCAGATCTGGTTCTGCATGGAGTTGGAATTGCGCCATGAAATGATTACATAAAAAATACTAAATTCAAAAAGCTGTTGGCTCATCTGTGCTGTTTAATGGGGTGCAACTAAGACCTGATTAATATCACAGAAATACAGACATGAGATTAAGCACATATGATGCAATAAAAAATAGTAGAAAATAGTAAGGAGAGTATGAGTGAGGGGTCTTGTCCAAATTGCTGTTAAATGTGGTCAGACTTTCCATGGAAAACCTTAATCTGTCTGGTAGAATCGGGTGTGGTAGAAGAAAGTGCCTAGACAGGTATCAATTACTCATACTGTCTTCCAGCTACAGCAAAGGTGGCATTGATCCCTTAAGTTGTGATTCAGAATAGTACAAATCCTCTTAAGATTAGACAACTTTTTTGTCACTGTACTTAAAATACAATAAAATTGCTAGTGCCCATCACAGTGGTATTTTGACATACATACATACATACATACATACATACATACATACATACATACATACATACATACATACATACATACATACATACATACATACATACATACATACATACATACATACATACTTAGTGGACCATAGTTATTTTATTTCATTGGATACATTGCAAACCTGAAACCTGGTGTTAATAAAAGGTTCATCATGTGTAAAGACTAGTTTTATTCCTAAGTGTCACCAAATGTTATGTCAGTGGTGTAACAGTCACGCTTCATCCAAATGTGATGTGATGATACCAGCTGAGGCTGAGCAAGGCGAGGTTTCACAGCTTCAGTAAGAGCCACGGTAAATGTTTTAAAGTAGGCGTTGACAGACAGTGATGTTCTTCATATGGAATTTGAGTTCTAAGTGATTCTGACTTTGTCGTCATTAATCTTCCTAGAGAGTACTGCTAAGGGGGAGAAAATGTGTGTGTACATGTTTATGACTACATGATGTAACATGAATCTACAGTCTCACTAGTCACACAATGTAACTTAGCCAAGTAGGACATGCTCCACAGCACTTTGACATCATCAGTATGCTGCTCCTGTGCTTCTGTTAAAAGTACTTTGTGCTTAATCAGTTAATCAAAGTTTTCCAAATAAAAGTTGGTAGGCCTAATATAGCCTTATTAGTCCTTTAATCAACAAGATCATTATAGGTTTTTTCTTGAAACAACTTACCAATTTACACCTGTCTTTGTTCAATTTGCCCTACTTTGACCCCTTATACTACCCCTCCCCACACACAAACACTCACAATGATGACCCTAATCACTAACTGCACCCTCAGGTCCTTGGCTTCACTGAGGCAGAAAAGCCGGAGCCAACAAAAGCAGAAGAGACCCCGCTTCAGACGGACACTCAGTCGCCGTTGCAGTCACAGATGCAGTCACAGATGCAGTCACAGATGCAGACGAGGATGCAGTTGCGGACGCAGTTAAAGCAGACCAGCAGACTACCACAGTATCTGTTGAAGGTGATAACATAACAAACAATAAAAGAATGATTCATGATCGGGCTTGGTTTTGTAATCTAGTGAGGAAATATGAGATGTTGGGTGTGGAGCATTTCATTCCAACTGCTTTTTCAGTCTCTTGCTGCATCTTTTAAAACTATTGGAAAAATGTGGAAATCAGTACGCTTAATGTGTGACTGGCTCAGTGTCTTTGTGACATGTCGGTCTTCTCTTGTTATTTGCAGTGTCTGAAACCCCAAAATGGTGAAGATGATGTCCACAGTAGCTTCGCTCAACTGCTGAGTGAACTTAATAAGCCAGAAGCTGCGTATACCCTCAGTGTCGCCAACAGGCTGTATGGAGAGAAGTCCTACCAGTTTGTTGAGGTGTGTGTTCATGCCTGTTGTACTCATAAATGAAGGAATGAATGGGTGACTGAACAGAAGCCCTTTATTCAGTTTTATGTGGAATGCTTTGTAACATGGCCTTTGATAGTAAGTTGGATCCATTCCCTTCCTTACATCACCAATAAAGCAATGTTGTAATGCTTCTAGTTGAGAGCATGCAAGCATTGTGATCTGTCGGTGTAAATTTCAGAAGTCAACTTTTTAAATAGTTTTGCTCATTTTGCAATTGAAGAGTGAAAAGTGCAGCACAAAAGTAAAATCAATTACATGTTAAAAGTATGAATTGGGTTTAACTGAGTAAGTATTTAATTGTGGTGTTAGTATTTTAAATTGTTGTTTATGGTTACAGGAATTCTTAGCAGACACTAAAAAGCACTACAGCGCTGAGCTGGAGTCAGTGGATTTCAGTAACGCTGCTCAGGAGGCCAGGGTTAACATCAATAGCTGGGTGGAGAAGAACACACAAGGTAGGTCTGAACATTACACTGATTAGATCTGACATACAACATACAACATTTCCTTATATGTCAAATTGAGTTCACTGTGGTCTTGGTGCTCTTCATCATTTAATTTAAATTTAGTGTCTTGGACATTTGAGTTTAGTGGGTATCATCAACCTCTGTGAATCCTCAGTGATTCCTTGTTATTGTATGCTTTATTTATATATTGCCATAGAGTTGCATAATTACAGAGACAATATTGTTTTCTATTTCAGGTTCTTCTGGTTTTCAATTTCAGTTCAGTCTATCTCTAAATCTAACAAACCATAGGGTTCAGTCCCCTAAGGAGAGAAATCTAATGTCTAAGTTTTTTCTTTAATTCCAGACAATCCTCTACAAATGACCTGCATTCGTTTTTTTTTTTTTTTTTTTTTTTTTTTTTAAAGTAGAACCTTAACTTCTTGCCTGTAATTAGCCTACATAAATATTATTACCTCAGGCCAAATCAATCTCACTACTCATGCCTAAACCTATAACCAGCCCCATGAAGCAAATATCATTAGCCAGGCGGAGGCAGAATTGGGCGGGTCACAACTAAGGTTTTAGTTATTAATGTTTTGTCACAGTTTTATTTCCCTTTTAGCTTTTCTCTGATTCTGTATTTTAGTGCTCTGAAACCTCAAGTCAGTTTATTTATAGAGCACATTTCAAACCAACTGACATTGACCAAAATGCTTTATAGAGAGATTAAAATTATGGGTCATTTGATTGATTTTTACAGTCATACAAAAACAAGATCAAAAATAACATCACAGTCATAAAGAAGACAGAAAATCAGATACAATTACAGCACAAACAAGTCAAATACAAATGAATCAAAGCAAGAATAATCAGGTCTGTTTTCATAGATATAACGAAGAGGCTAAAGAGAAGCAACAGGTTTTTAGAATATCTTTAAGGATGTCAGTGGAGGGGGGAGGCCCCAGTCTAGTTGCAAACTATTCCATAATTGAGGGGCCAACACTAATCAGTTAAAAATGTAGCTAATATATCCTGAATGTTGGATGAAATTGTGATGATGACAACTTTACCTTTACTGTTCACCAGATAAAATCAAGGACCTGCTGAGCCCGGAAGTCGTAGATAACATGACCAAGCTGGTGCTGGTCAATGCCATCTACTTCAAGGGCAACTGGAACCAGCAGTTCGAGGAAGATTCTACTGTCGATGCTCAGTTTAGAATAAATAAGGTAACACTGCACAAAGACAGCGCTTGAGGAGCAAATGTAGCTGTGATAGTGAAAGGATGTTGCATGATAGCACACATTTTACCTAGCTGTAAAACTGTTTTAGTAGAGCATGACAAAGCTGAGCTGGTTTTGAATGAAAATGTAGATCTTGGAAGCTGAAAGTGACACCTATTGCTATCATGCTTGTAGTTTGATCTGCCTGCTGTTTACAGCTCAACAAAATAAAAATGGAATCACTGGTGTGCAAACTGACAGAGATGGGAATACCAGGGTTTTCCATTTGTCATGAGATTTATGGAATATTCTGTTCTTATGTTAGGGACCTGAAATTTGATTAATTCTGAGTAAAGGAATGTTTTATTAATTGATCACTGTAAGAATAAAACATAAAGGAACTGTATTTTACATACAACCAATATATATCATCTATACCACCAGTTTCTTAATTTGCTCTTGTATCTTTAGAATGACACTAAACCAGTGAAGATGATGTGCCAGAAAAGTAAATTCTCTCTTGCTTCCATTCCTGAAATCAACTGCCAGGTAATGTTTATATTTTTCAACTGTATGCTTTTGTTTTTCACCTATTAAGCAGTTTGTGAATATTTCAATTAAATATGATGACTAGATTTATTATGATCCAAAGAACAACTGATTGCATTTGTGCAATGATTGTAACTAGCAGACTTGTGTTTTTTTAAGAACATTTCCTTAACTGTGAAACAAAGAGATCAGCTAACATGTGTTTTAAGAATCAGATTATATTTGAATGAAATCAAATAATAAAACGTAATGTCTTTGCACAGATGCTAGAGATGCCTTACAAAGGAAAGGAGCTTAGCATGCTCATCTTTCTGCCCAATGAAATAGAGGATGATACAACAGGCTTGGAGAAGGTAGGACACACACANACACACACACACACACACACACACACACACACACACACACACACACACACATGCAGTAAACAAATGTACAGATTGCTTGAACAAACTAATAATTGATACTTTATCCACCACAGCTGGAGAAGGAGTTGACCTATGAGAAATTTGTGGAGTGGACTTGTCCAGACACCATGGGTCAAACTGAAGTGAAAGTGAAGCTGCCTAAGTTCAAGATGGAAGAGCAATATAACCTGAATGATGTCTTGAAAAGCATGGGCATTGTGGACGCTTTTGATACGACAAAAAGTGACTTCTCTGGTGAGACTGAAACATCAGACATCAACAAGTTCATCTGCATTACTGATTATATATATGTAACAAAATAAAGCAAATGACAAGTACATCAGAATTAAAACACACTTTATTATCAAGCAAAATCTTTCATTGTGTTTAAAACTTTCTTTCTCCTTTGCTGTCAGGCATGTCTACTGCCAATGACCTGGAATTGACCAATGTTGTCCACAAGGCTTTTGTGGAGGTCAATGAGGAGGGAACGGAGGCTGCTGCTGCTACTGGTGCTGTCGTGGCTAACCGTGCTGCCGTGATTTCTGACATTTTCAAAGCAGACCACCCATTCCTCTTCTTCATCAGACATAACTCCAGCATGAGTGTTCTCTTTGCCGGCCGATACTGCTCCCCTGAATAAGCGCTGCAATCCTTTACAGCAAGAGAATCGCTACTCTGGACCACAGTACCCGTTTGTGTTTCTTTTCTATTTCTTCAGTGGGTGTACAAAATGTAAAGAACTCTTTTGTGTAGGCTACATGAATTTGCATAAAAGATTCAGTGCTTATATGCTGCCTGTCTCTGGTTGCAAAGAGGACAGTGCTTACTTCTAATCCATCAACCTCATTTGGTTAATGTTTCTGTGTGTCTCACTACTTTGCATTGGGCGCCCTGCCCAGATTCTGCCCAGATTCTGCTGATCTGTGTCCTATGCACTGCACCCTCATATTCCATTAATCATATCAATCACTCATCTGTCACTAAAGCCAATGATACAATGGTTTCCCAGAATCTGTCATGTGCAGGCGTGTTTCTATTTCTGTTCTTAACATTTCAGAAGATTCCTGCTTGCTGTGAATAACCAGCTTCCTTTTTCTTGTTCATTATATGTAGCATAGATGTAAATGCTTCATCCTGCTTTATTGCCTTAACTTGAGTTCATACCTGGAGTGTCTAGTTATTAACATGTTACAACATTTGATAGAAACAAAAATTGCACTATTTATTATGTAACAGCATTGGTATACATGTGGAGCTCTAGATCTGCACTATCAAAGAACCGAAGAGGATCATGTGATAAAATCTTCTGAGGCTCTATATTTATATTTAAACATTGAATTATAACAATTAATTAAATGTATTGTCTTTTCATCATATGAAAACACTGAATATGAAATTAAATGTATTTCAGCAGTGTCGTATGCTTAAACACATGGAATAAAGAGTGTTCTTTGAATCACTTTGAATTGGAATCACTGTGGCATATTTCTTTTGTTTTGTTTTTAATACAGATAGTAAATCACTAATATCAGTCAGTCATCATTTTAAAACAAATCCATTTGACCACAAAGACAGAAAAAAGAAAGTGTGTGGTATGTAGCTGTGCTTTCTATGACCTCACTGTTTTCTTCTCTATTTCTTTCCTGCACTCACCAGGGACAGTTGTGCTGTTTTTTTCATGAATAGATCAATATAATGCTTGTTTGCAGTAAAGCGCTTGCGGCTGCAGTAACATATGAGAACTCAGAAGCTAATTTGCCAAAACTTTTTTTGGCATGGTGTTGAAAAAAAAAACAACAGCTGGCTGAAACAGAAGTTGGTCTGTGTGAGGAAGGATTTGGATCATTGGAGGACGATTAATGTCTGTCAGTAGATAACATCTCATTCAGTCTGTGTCAGTAGCTTTTTAGTGTTGTTTTAGTAGAAGTGTAATATCAGTCATTGTTTTGATTCTGAAAAGCAATAGTCCCGCTGTCATATTCATGGTTTTGGTCCTGTTTTATGCTAAGATGGAAAAGGCTGATGGCAAATCAGAATGAAATCCAAACCTATGGTACAGTTTACAGTTTTTTTCAATTGTTCACACAATTTTAAAAACAGGGCTCCTTTTTTTGAACACTTCACACAATTAACCAAACACCACACACAATTTGCAGAACACCCCTGTTTGTTTGCAAAATGAAACATCAGTCAAAACTATAAACAAATTGATAAAAATCTGACTTTGTTCTCATGTCACAAACACATCTTAAAGTGATCATACACTGTTTCACTCTGTTACACGCTACTGTAATAAATTCAAAACACATTTGTAAAAACCCTTTTTTAAGAAATAGAGTGATGGATGTTACTATTTTATACTGAAAATATTTCTTTCTTTCCCTATACTCAGTTATAGTAACATGTCAATCAACAAGGAAAAAAAAAAAAAAGTGTGACATAATGTCTAAAATTGATTTCAGAGTTATCCTCTGTCACGATACATTTGCTGAATGAACCTATACTTCAGGCTGCAGCCTTCCAACTATTACTCAGATGGTAAATAAAACTAATAAGAACATCTGGCCAGTGGAGGGAGCTGCTGCTTTTGGATCTGTCAGAGTATAACAGCAACCACTCTGCATGCTGCCAGTGGGGATAAACTATGTGCTTGTTTGTGATAGATACATCACAAACACATTATCCCAACTGACTAGATAAACCTTGTAAATCAATCTTCTTCTTTTATCAGTGTCTCATGTGGACGAAGAATCAACTCCAGGACGGGTAGTCGCAGTCATTCAGGATGGCAAATGTTCTTATTTCATTTTCAAATTGTTGTGTTTTAACTCTATGAAATCCAAGGCTTAAATAATATAAAAATGGATATGTGATTATAATAAGTTATCTCAGTTATGTCCAAGCAGTTGTCTAAAGACTGAGATCGGCTGAATGTATTCCTGCTTGGTCGGTATGAAAGCCTGTGGTTATCATGGAATAATGAGACGTCTAACCTGTTTTACTCTGTCCCTCTTCAATCTGTCAAGTCTGTCCCTCTTCGGCTTCCACAGCTTTCCAGTTAATGACGTATGAATGCGGAAGTGTAGGTGACGGGGCGTGTCAACTTGTAAACAACAAAAGTGGTGTAAAAAAACTGAGGTGATTCATTCTGGAAAAGCCTCCCAAACTCTTGAGGACTTCAAGCAAACCTTCTGTAAGTAAAATATGTGTGTCATTTAGTGTGTGAAAACAAGGTTTGGTCTTTATATTTGTAGACATTCGTTGTAAAAGCTGTACATTCATTAAACTTGTACACCTGTCCATTTATTAGTGTCACTGGACAGACAGTAAAGTTACACGCGGAAAGGACTTTGTCTTTGGATCCGGTAGACTACGATCTAATGTTAACTTTAAAGTACACTACATGTCATATATGACTATGTGCTGAATGAATAAAATGTTTAAAATAATAATAATAATAATAATCCCTTCATTTTATTTATTTATTTTTTTTTACCAAACTACATTGAAAAAATGTGGAANTCATATATGACTATGTGCTGAATGAATAAAATGTTTAAAATAGTAATAATAACCCCTTCATTTTATTTATTTTTTTTACCAAACTACATTGAAAAAATGTGGACGTTTAATACTTAATACTGTAAAAGTGTGATTGTATTTATACACACATACAATCACTGCAACTGTGAATTAGACTTTTTCAATGAAGTTTATGGCAACAGGAGAGATGAGAAAGATCAGATGAAGTGATGAGAGCTGTTATGTATAAATGTATGAATGTTCTGTCCTCTTTTTTTTTTTTTTTTGTAGCAGACACCATGGCATCATCAACCCCTCTGTCCAAGGCAAACACTGAATTCTCCCTTGCTTTGCTCAAAAAGCTGAGCGACAATGACGGCAAAGCGAATATCTTCTTCTCCCCGTTCAGCATCTCTTCAGCCCTGGCTATGGTTATGCTGGGAGCTAGAGGAAACACAGCCACACAGATGTCAGAGGTATAGTATACACAAGCACACCAAATGTGCAGTAACAGATTAACATCACCTGGTTCAGCCTATAATCACATGTCTGTTAGATGGTTTATGAGTTTGTCCATCTTGTAGACAAAAGAAGGCAGATTACAAATTATACAGTACATCCCATTACTACAAAACCACAAACTGTTGATCAGCGTAAAAATAATTGGTAACTATTTTGTTTTTTGTTCAATTAATTTAAAAAAAAGCCAAATGATTTGCCACTGTTAAGTCAATAAAACATCTTTGGGAGATTTGATTACCTCACTTCAGCCTTTAGGAAACGGTAACAGATATTTTTTTTGTTTTATTAACTATCTGATTATAATTGGTTAATCGAGAATATACTTGGCAGATTAATTGAAAATGAAATTCATTAGTGGCAGTCCTAGTTAAATCATTATGTCCCATAAGCAACAATTACATTCTACTCTTAAAATGTTTGTGCCATTTTGTTCCGTGCACATATATATACACTTTATGTTCAGATTCTGTATATAAAATATACTTTACATAAATACTTTGGACTACATTTAACAGTAAAAAAGGGCAAAGTGGAGAAGGGTACGACCTCATTCACTGTGAACCACCCATTGTGTCAGTGGAAAATATGTGTTTGTTCAGGCTCTGGCTTAGTTTTATGGGGGGCAACCCTATGTTTTGTTACTATAGGAACCTGTTATATAATATGGAAGTGTGAGAGTAATAAAGATCTACGTAAAGCAGTCTGTACACATTATCAGTT
>JANJYP010219235.1:0-10595 GCA_024605115.1 Rastrelliger brachysoma | reverse complement strand
TCACAAAATATCAGTTATGGCAATACAACTGCAACTGACCTCAAAGTATTTTGTTCTGTGATGCTTTTTTTTTTTTTGTTGTTAAGAGAGTAGAAAAAACAGACTAATGCACAAAGCTTTACTAATATTTTTTGTATGTTATTTGGGAAGATACATCCTTTTTGGTTCTTAGAAAATTAAATGAACCTATTCTTAAACTTAAGTATATTTACCTGCACTGTGCTTTGACTGTATTATTAAATGCAAATGCAAACATCAAATCAAAACAACAATTTCAGCTTTAATATGTGTGCATAAACCACTTTTAGCAAATGATATAACACAATATCTCAAATTTTTTCTCTCACAATTTTCTCTTGCTGATTCATTATTTTTAACTGTGTCACCAAAGGAGTACATCCCCCGGAGAAACCAAACTCCTGGCCTCTGAGATCTACGAAATTTTGCAGGCAGCCGGTAAAGACGAGGCCGCACAGGCTGAGGCAGATGCTGCCTCCTGCCGACGTAAAGCCCAGTTCTTTCTGGGCTCCAACAACAAAAGGGCCAAAACTGTGGTGCTGCACATCGATGGACTAGATGACTCTGTAAGTGTTGACAATGTGCATACAGGAATAAAGACAGTAGATGGTTAGAACACATCTGTCATGTTCACATCAGATGATTTACAAAATCTCTTTTCGGGGAGCATCGTGTTTGCTGCTGTCATCATCACAGTGTTGTCAGTGCATCTTAGTGGTGTCTATCTGGTGCAGGATAGCAGGGTGGAGGGGTTGGGTTGTAAATGTCAGCCATTGAACAGCAGGACATTGAGATTGAACCTGAATGCTGCTCAGCAGGAAACTTGCACCTAGCCAGATTACATTACAGCAGACAGACGGCCTCTGGTGAGCTGCATCGCTGTCACTTCAGCAGGAACACAAGACTTTGGCAGCTGGAGTCATAGATATGTCATAAAACTGTATTTCTCAGTGTAATGTAGTTTGTGGCTAATAATGCAAAATAATATACATTTCTTTGTCCATATTCTGCCTAATTTATGGTTGATTCTTTGTCTCTTCTTTTGTCAGACTCGAAGGAGCCTCTGCGAGGAAGCCTTGTTAAAGATCCGAGGGGTCATCAGCTTCACCTTCCAGATGGCCGTCAAGAGATGTGTTGTCAGGATCCGCTCTGACCTCAAAGCTGAAGTAAGTGTTCTGCATCCGGACACAGAAAATCATCCAGGAACTTGAGGGAAAAATCTAAAAGACTTAATGTATTTTAGCTTAACTTTCAAACAACTTTGAGCCAGCACTTGTTCCACAGTGACTGCATCATTTGATTGTAACCTGCATCATGAGTCCAGTAGTATTAAAATTGGCTAGAAAACGTCATGATTACAGAAATACCCTTGTTTGGCTAAATTAATTAAGAGGTACACTTGCCAAGTGAATTTATCAAAGTGGTTTTGTAGTGCTGTAATTAGTCAATCAATAGAAAATGAATTGCCAAATTATTGATCATTAATGTTTTTGAGAATTTTTAAAGGAAGAAATGTCCTAATTCTCTGATCCCTGATTCTTAAATGTGATTATTTTCTCTTTTCTATAATAGTAAATTTAATATCTTTAGGCTGTGGAGGACAAAAGTGACACTTCAGAAAGTCATTCCAGGAAGTCAAGACCATTTTCAGACATTTTATAGGCCAAGCAGCTACTTGATTGATAATTGACAGATTAATCAATGTGACAATATTATTGTTAGTTGCAGTCTTAGTTTGACGTGAAGGGCACAACTTCAATATTGGTCACTATAGCAAGTACATAATATTTTAGCAAAATTGTTAAGATACAAAAAACTTCATCTATATATTGTCACTTTATGTGTGGAACATCCTTGTCATGTTGCTGCAGTGCTCATAGCAGGGTTTAACTTTAGCATTTAATATCCCAAAGTAGTTGTAGACAGATATGTTATCACAAATGCCAACAAAAGTGGTTCTCTCTCTCCTACAGGCATTGGGCACAGCAATCAACTCCACCAAAGTAATGAAAGCCCAGCAGGTGGTGAAGACGGAGGATGGAGGAGAGGTAATAGAATAGTTATAGACATTGTAGAGTTATAGACTCTAACTGCTGAACAGTAGACTTTTTTTCACCCCGAGTGAGTCAATTGATAGGTCAGTGTGCTCACTGTATGTTCTGTGTTGTTGTGTTGTTGTCTGTTGTGTTTTGCCCTCCTCCCCCAAAACATCTGCCTGTGGCTGATACTTATCCACACTGACATGATTAGCTAGTCAAATCTCTGCCTCAGCCTATAAGGCAAGTTGCTTTTTGACAAACATGTGACCAGTCCCAGATGCACCTTATTTTTTTAAGCTTGTACCTAAACTTCATAATTGACTTAAAAATCTAAAATCAGCCTTTTAACATAATGTAACACTAGTAATGTTTTGTTTCTCATCACACAGTAGAGGATTTCATTGATACGTTCCCAAATTGTAGTGATATATTATGTGGCCAACAGGGGGCAGACCTGACTCACACTCAAGATCACACTTGGTCATAATCAATATATGTAGCTCTGTTGAGGGCTGCACTTCCAGAAAATCTTTACAATTAGTGTCTTTTTGCAAATATTTATGCTTCATGGTCAAAAAAAACAATTTGTTTAAATTTTACTTAAATAATGTCTTTTGTGCAGTTAATGCTGCCATTCCAGGAGGGCTCGGCAGTACTGGTGGAGGAGAATACAGACATCCCAGACTACCTGCCTGAGGAGGAGAGTCCGTCCCAGGAGCAGGACAAGGCCGTCACACGCGTAGGCTCCATCACAGACGGCATGGGCTGGCTCAACACAGCTGCCAACTTCCTGACACGCTCCTTTTATTGGTGACCACTTCCTGTGTTCACTCTCTGCCCTGTTTATTTTTTTTTCCTAAAGTAACCATCCAAGCTGCAGCATTTCAGCACTTCTCAGTCTAGTCCTGGACTAAACCCTGTCTCACGGCCCTACACTAGTCTAGACTCCCCTCTGCAAAGCACACAGAGCCTGGCCATGCAAGTGTGTGCTACAAGTGCTGGACTGCCAAGTGGAATCTGCAATAACTTTAACTTGTGTGTGTGTGTGTGTGTGTGTATATGTATGATATATATATATATATATATACACACATAAATATACACATGTGTAGAGCTATAAATTCCACTGCAGGCTGTATGTGCACAACTATACTAGCTGCATATGTGTCTCACTAAACATCACCAGTGGACTTTAAATCAGACAAAACCAAATAGCATTCTGGTAATGTGTGTTGCTGCATTGACAGAGTTTATACGTGGCAGGTATATTTAATAGTTTTTACATATGTTGAAAATTGGGAGTTTGTTCATCTTTTTTTTGGGTGCATGAATTTTGGTTGCTTTTTTCTTGGTGTCTATTCCCAACCATTGTCCTTTTACTACACATGCAGTACATAGTACTGGATGGTTTTCATATCTTTCATCCTTTAATTTTCCAAATTAAGCTTTTTTTCCCCTCTTCTGTTTTTTAGCATGCTTTGAGTCTTTTGTGCCAATCTTGCCTGATGCCTAGATCTTTGGTTATTGTGTGTGCCTTTTTGACATTTCACTGTAATTATTATTTATTCATCATTGTAACTTCATTCAAATAATTTGAGAGCTCAGAGCACGTCAGATGTAACATTTGTGCTTCCCAGGTGGCCCTTAGAAGCAGGCGGCCTTCTCCAGCTTTTAGCTCGCTGAGGGACGTCACTTCAGTAGAATTAGTGAACTAGACACCAGCAAGAGGCTGCAGCCACATTCAGCCACTGGCTTACACACAGGATCATAAGACTGTTTTTGTTGTGTACTGATTAGCTAGTTGGCTGATTAGTATACCACCCCTCACTGCGTTTAGTGTTCTCTGTTACAAAGCAGGACTCCTGTGATGATGCTATAATGCAGGAACAAAATCAAATGTGAGTTCTGTAGCGGCGACGAATCGGCTGATGGCTCCTTTTGTGTTAATTGCACAGACTTTAGGCTACCTCTGTTTTCAGCCCTCTATCTCACATCCACATTCTGGTCTTTTGAAGGTTTAGTTTGGCATATTGAAGACAAACCTGGTAGATGCCTGCTTGTACTTACTTTAACATGTTTCTTGGAATTCCACTGACATTCTTACAGTATTGTAGCCCAACCTGTTCAGTTCAATATTTCCGTTTAGCCGGCAGTGTCCTTAATGCAAAGATCATGTTGGTGCACGCTCACACGCACACAGAGGACTCACTAATGCTGTCATATGAGCAGTAGCGGTATATTGTAACAGTGGTGTGGTTATGTACATTTTGTAAATGGTGCCTGATTCCCAACAATCGCACATGTGAAGGAAAATTGTTCTTTTTTTTTTTTTTTGTAATACTGTTTTGCATTTAATATTACCTAAATGGGAGAAGAGGTTGCAGCTGTTAATGCTAACACTTCTTTTTTTTTTTTTTATTCGAAAACTCCTACTACCCTGTGACTCACACCAGGATTAATCATTATCCCCTCTGAATTGTGTGTGTCTTTACCAGTTATTATATCCATTGCTGACTAGATGGCTTTTATTGTTTTGATGGTGCAGAAATGTCACAGTTGGTTGAGGTCAAACTGGCACTGAATGACCTGAATGACCTGTGTTTATGGTGGCTACTCTTTTGGAAAAGCAATAATATTTTTTGCATTAGCGATTATAGTTGAGCAGCAGCCTTCAATATCATATTTTTGAATAAAAGGTATTAGTTAAGTCATTATCAGTATTAAATTTAAACAGCTTAATTTTGCACAGTTAATCTCCAGGTTGCTTCATGTAATTTCATTTTTAACAATAGCGATATCTCAGTTCTTATTGCAAAGCAAAAATACTTGAACATGTTTATTAGAACTGTCATCATTTAATGATCAAAGTGTAAATTCCATCCTATTAGATTCACTACATCTGTAAGGCTGACAGAGAACAGCAAAGCACGTCCTCTATAATGTAACTTCACGTGTATAGACGTCATCTATCATCAAATGTATAATATTGTAATGCAGATCTAAAAACTGTAGATTCCCATACTGTTAATGCAAATGATGATAAACCTAAAATCTAAATTTGTCTTGTGTTTTTTATTTTCAATTGAATATGTCACAGTTGGTGCTACTGAATATGATAAAATGTTGTCATACCTTGATGATCATCACTTTGTCAAATGAAAGTGCTGAAGGCAGCAACCATTCTTACACAGAGGAAAATTCAGTTTTCTGTACTGGTGCATAAGTGAGGAGCCCCAGGGCAATCCTGTGGTCGTCCCACCACCTCCCCCAGTCTTGGTGCTGGTAGGCAGGCAGAGGCAGCATCCAGCCCCAGCTGGAGGCCCTGGAGCCACTGCTGATGCTGCTGCTGAGCCTCCAATGAGACACTGTGCCAAGCTGGAGAGGAAGCCTTCACTCTTCTGCTGCATCATCTGGGTAGAAGGCAACTAGAGAGCATGTTTATTCACAATTTTTAATCTGTTCAGGACATTTTTAAATCAAGTTCTGCAAAGTAAACAGAAAAGACAACTCAAATATTTTACACTGCACACACCAGACTTTAAAAATTAGTTAAAATAGATACATAATACATAATATACTCAATACAACAGTATACAGTCTGTACTATACGTTCTGTGCACAGAAGTGGAACAAGGCTATTTTATTCAGTAGAACGGCATGAATAAACATATAAGAGCAATTTCTTAGGCTATTTATTAGCCGTTATGATGTTTTTGATCATATCAGCTGATCAGGAGATGGAGTTTGCACAATTGTCATGTAATTGTACTGCACATATTAAGATTTCTATTTTTTCCTGAACACTTTAAGGAGTTGTCATCTATTGTGGCTTAAAAGTTAAATTTCAGTCTACTCAAATGAGATTTCTCACGTCACCACTAGAGAGAGACAGCAAGCCTGACAAAAAGGAAAAATGAGAAGCTGTGAGGTGCAGAGGAAAATTATGAAAACACTTGTTTGTAATTAGATGACCTCAGATTGTTAATGCAATGAAGAACCTTGCTGAAACTGCATTTCCATGTGGTTGATTTTAGCCCAAGTAAGAATCATCACCATTAACACAGTGCAACCATTAACATGCTTTGTTCACCTCAGCCTCTAATATCTGTATGTGCAGACCTAAGGGGACTCGTGCAGCTATAAGGTTGTTTTTAGAAGTTAATATAGCACACAATGCCTGAGCACTAATGTAAAAAGCAATTCTCTATTTTAAATGATTTTCTTCAAAGGTTTCTGCACATAAGGGGGTATCCTCCAGAGAACATAAAGTGGCACTCACCCCTCATTTTCAAATTATAGCCACAGATAATTTTCACTCACTCCTCCTTGTATTCTTTGGATAAACCACATCCTCTTTCTTACTTTCTTCTGATAAAACACAATCAGCCTGTCTTGTGCACAGTCTTTGTCCCCCATGGCCATATCAGCCCTGTTGCCTAAATGTGCGTATAATTGTGTTGTCGATATCACCCTCCCACCTGTGCGTATTTGCATGGTTAATCTACGTGCGGGGAGGGGTAAGAGGGAGCTGATGGAGGGGAGATAGGTGCGTCTCTTGCGCCCCATGGGCTCTTGAGGAATTTTATTGGAGGTTCAGCTCCCAGTCAATGGGATCAGTCGTAAATCCCGCTCAGAGTGTGGCAGGAAATGATGTGACTCTGGCAATTTATGTCAAATAACTTTTGAGGATGTGTGAGTGTAGCGATCAGCGCTACCGGGGCAGCGATAACTCTTCTGCGGGGGGCCCCCGGTGAAGATTTAATTGAGACATTTTTCTTTATCTGGAGCGAAGCGCCGGGGCCGTGTTGTTGTGTAACGAGATGTAATGTCTCTCTTTATACGGGGGTCAACATCCAGGATGAGGGAAGGTCACAGACTGACTGTTTGAGCATCCAATTTGCTCACGTAATACCTGCTCTACAGGGTGCATTGGCGAAGACGTGTTAAAAATCACGTATTTTTGAACTGCTTGGCCTGCCATAAAAAGCACAAAGTATTAAGTTACATAGTCCACATATCACAGGCAGACGCGATGCCCTGCTGCAGAAATACAATACAGAAGTGTGATTTCATATGCAGCTTGTTGTTAATGTGTTTTTTCTAATCTTTCTAACTAAAGGCTTTATAATGCTTAATGAATTTTTGATTATTTCTTTATAGACCAGTTATGAGACAGTGATAAGAGAACCTATTGTGAATTACAAAGGAAAAATCTCATTGGCTATTTTATCTTTTTAGTGTAGTTATTTCTTTTCAAATAAGCCATCAAGTTTTCAAATATTTATGTTATGAGTTAATGAACTATTTAATCAGATCTGCAATAAGTTGTGAGATTGAAAAAATCAAACCAGTCAAATTGATTTTCAACAACCTGGCAGCTCTAAAAGTGTGTCTTAAGTGGTGCTATTCAACATTAACAAATTAATACAGAAATAATAATGAATTAGATTAGAGTGTGCTGTTCACCTGGTTTACTCCATTATAGATACATATCCTCAAATACATGTCACAGAACCACAGTAACAAAGCTTAACATCAAATAACAGCTCTGATTAGCTTTACCGTAATTATGAAGAAAGGCACTTATCAGTTTAAATATGGCAATATTTTAATCACAACTGCATCATCATTATCATAAAGTTAAAAAATTTATGTGATCATGTTGGACCCTATTTTATCTACATGTTACTGGATAGTACTATACAAACTAATCTATAACAGTGTGCTGTATTTTATGAGATTATGTGTTTTAATCATAAATTTTGTGAATCAATTGTAAAGTAACTCATAAAGTTGCCTCTAAAAATTGTTTTGCATTAAGGGAATTAGATATTGCTGTACAGTAACTGGGTTTCCTACTGGTATTCCCGATTTAAAATCCATTACCATCATTATTTTATAAGAATGCAGATGTCCTCACAAGAAACAGAAAAAAACAACTCTGATTTGTATTATGAAGTGATCCAATTCATTGTTAAAAAATAAAATGTATTATTCAGATGTATATAGTTCTTGCATATCTGTGTGTGTTCCTCCTCTTGCAGCAGCTTGCATGGGGGCCTTGATGAGATGCATGCACACACAGGCAGCTCATAATTGTGGCCATAGCTCATTATTGTCCCTTGGATGATTTGGATCCGCTGGGGGGAGTCTCGTCCTCTGACACCGCCACGTCCGCCCAGCGACAACCACTCCAGGCACTGATTGGTGGGATGAAATATTGCCGGCGAAAATTAAAAGGTCCCAGTGTCAAAATAATTCATGATATGCATATCTTCCTGGCTTGATGAAATCGCTGATATCTGGATTAGGTGGATAATAAAAGCGATCAAGCTACAGTTAAACTGTTTCAGCAGCAGGGGGAGGGGGGCATCTTCTTTATGTGTCAAGAGAGAGGTGCATTGCAGGGTCAGGAGACAACAGGTGTGTGCGTGAGTGCGTGCGTACATGTTGGTCAACCTCTGTCAGATTGTGTGCAGTACAGTTCAACACACACCCAGACCTGTGATTTGAATATCCACTGTAATTGTCCCAAAACGGCTCATCAGTGGATCTGCCTGCCGCCATTAGGGCCCAACAATATGGTGTGACATTCAAATTCCCCTCTGTGACAGGTTATTAGGAGCCCCAAGCAGCGGGCATATAATTAAGCACCATAACGTTGACCTGTAATATGAAGTGATGGCTGAGTCTTGAAGTGGCCAAGAATGAAGTAGGTGCTTTGTTAAAAAACACAAGATATACTTAGTGGAGCAAAGTGATCATAAAAAGATGACAGGTGTCAGTGAAGGACAGAATTCAACTCAAACTCACACTTCTTTTATAATCCCAAAGTTTCCCTCTAAAATTTGCTCTTTGGTGAGCTGTTGGTTTATGTTGTATAATTTCCTTACATTTTTGCCCAGAGTGATGCTGAGCAGTGTGAAAAATAATCTTTCATTCCAAACAGATAAATAAATAAATGAAGGAGAGAAATACATGTGAAAAATGAATGTGTGACTTTCATTTGTGACACTAAAAGCCTATTACACAACTTAAGACATGCTGTCTGAGTCCCCCGCTTTCCCCGTAAGAACAAGTGGACGTTGTGATGAGCAATGGACCCATCTGCTGTGCCCTCTTCTCCAACTGGTGTGTGAATATGATGTAGTCTGTATAGGTGCCTTTTCCAAGCCGGAATATAATACCACCAATGATACCTGGTAAATGTTCCAAAAAATGGTATGAAGTGCGTCTGAGCTATTGTGTCTCAGCATAAATCACGGAAGTAATCTTTTCTGCTATTAAGATTATTTTGATTGGTCTTTAAAGCATCTTAAACAATAACAAGTGCAGAAAGTTTTACAGCCCACTTCTGCTTCTTTAACTAGACCCATCGCTCACCTTCGCATACTGGAGCAAAGCAAGACTTTATGTTAAACTGTAGGCCAGAGGCCTGTGTAATGGTGGGTTTGTGGCAGGGCTGCTGAACAGAAGGTCTGTATTCCCCTCCCTCCCTTCCTCCCTCCATCTCTCTCCCTTTCTCTCTCTATCTTTCCCCCACCCTCCACCCCCCCCTTTTCATAACGGTGGCAGATGGCTGCAGATGAATCCCTCATAATCATGTCAGGACGGCTCCTCCGATCCCAATTCATCTCTTTAAACACATTTCATCAGACGGAGAATTACACAAAGATAAAGGCGGCCGGCAGACAACAAAAGCACACAAAGATTGTCCTTGCAAACAAGTGTTCCTAGTCCCTAACACCACTTAATCATTTGTGCTCCTGTTATTGCTCCTCACCCCCGTGTGCAATCAGCTCTACCCCATTTTCCTCCTCTGTCTCTCACTCTTTCACTCTTTATTTATGCTTTTCCATAGCGTTAATTGTCTTCATCTCCAGCTACTGTCTGTCCTTATTAAGCGTAAATCTTTCTAACAAGCTTTTGCTCTCATCCCTGTCGCTGGCTTTTTAAAAAGACAGGTGTGTAAAATCCTCTCCTCTCCTCATTGAGCTCTATTTTCTGATGGCTGCCCTTTTTGGAGGGGGTGATAATTTGCCACAAAGTGAATTNCTCTCTCTCTCTCTCTCTCTCTCTCTCTCTCTCTCTCTCCCCCCTGCTGTGACCCCATGTCACCCATCCGCATGACGCTGTTAATTGTGGATCAGGTGAAGTTTGTCTCACCTCATTTCAGGGCCATGCTCTGCTAGGGCCATTCTCCCCACTCAAAGGCCACATAATTTCACAGCCTCCTACTTCTCATTAATCCCTCCTGAGTGGCTGCTCTTCGAGTTCCAGATCACAGATTTGTTTTGCTCTTGTTTTCTGACTCACTGCCCTTCCTGCACCACCTACTCCTCCCCTCCGCCTTCATATTAACACCTTTAGTGAGACCCCCTCCCAGGTCTCCAATGAGCCTGGGTCCTCACTGTATGCTCATTCTCATATTTCCTTCAACTATAATTTCGAACTCATGACATTTTTCTAACATTTGACAGCTGATGGTCCACATTATTACATTCGTCTACCTGTGAGGACTCATTTGTTGTCCCCTCT
>JANJYP010219218.1:0-12004 GCA_024605115.1 Rastrelliger brachysoma | reverse complement strand
CCCCCTCCTCCCTACACACATGTACACACACACACACACACATAGACAAACACACACACAGACAGCGGATACTGTGGTCAATTTTTGTAGGTAATATTCTTTCTTTCTCTGTAACACCCTGACAAACAACACTGCCTCTAATAGCCACATAATACCACCCTCACACTCAAGGGCACAGTACACTGGTTGGTATGTGTGCAAATGTGTGTTTCTCTGTGTGTGTGTCTGTGTGTGGGTGGGTGAAACAGAGTTAGTTATAGTTAAAGAGTGTTTGCGCATGAATGAGTTTGTGTGTCTGTGTGTGTGATTGTGTGGTATAAAGATTTTGTGTGTGCGTATATGAATGCTTGTAAGAGTCAAATGAAAGGCAGTGAGGATGGGATGAGTTGCTTAAATTAACCCATTGTCAAATCAAATGCACATTAAAATCCAAAATACTGTTGATTGTAGACCTGTCAAGCGGATTGGCTGTGGATGCTGAGAAACTCGCTCAACAAAAAATGCGCCCTCTTCCCACTTACTGTACTCATTGTTTTACACAAATGAACTCATATCTTTCTCTTGAGCATTTATTTTTACATTCGGGGCTGCTTCAGTTACAAAAATATTGCGGGAGAGTTGAGACCTAGGCTTTTTAACTTGCTAGCTTACAGGCTGGGAAGCACACCAATTTCATGTTGCATTGGATAAAAGTGTCATGTATATATTATAAAAAAAAAAATATTTTTTATGCTCAAAGTAGAGGCTCAGTGGAAGAAAAGTTTGCTGAAGTCGTCACTCCTCTGTGAGACCCTCTCCTACCGTTGTACACAAAGACAGCAGTCCTTAGGGTACATTTAGGCATTCCTGTTTACAACAGTCTAGACTGTTTACGAGTAATATTATGTTTACTAGTAGCAGGACACTTGCTAAGCCTGTGTTGTAGCTCCAGCGATGCCAGTCAGATCGCCATTAATCTGCTTTTAATTAGATTAAAGCGTTTCTCTCGCAGCAACAGGGAAGCAGCGCTCTTGTGCCTCCAACAGGGGCCAAACAAAGGTTCCAATTGGCACATAAAATCTCGCTGCTCTTCCTCCTACTTCCCTGGAATCATTGCTTTTTTTTGTCTTATAATTATCACTTTGCTCCCACTCCTCAGGTTTGTGGAGACAGTAGGGGAGACGAGTGACATGGTTAATCATCCGAAGGGCCTGATGTTAGCGGCTACTGTGGATCCCGCAGGGTCTTGTAGGAGAAGAAAAACACTGAGTAGGGGGTACTGTGTTTTTATTTCGGGGTGAGAGAAGTTGAAAGAACATGAGAAAAAAATTGATGACTGCTGTGGGTGGGAGTGGTGTTAAGTTTATGCACTGCCACAGAGGAAGGGCTGAGAATTAGCAACGCCCTGCTATCCTTTCCTAAACACAGGTGGATAAATGCTGCCATGCATCAACACACACACAAGCACAGGCACACACACACACACTAATCTGCAAGCACTCCATTCCGCTAATGATGTGCAGAGCAGCCACTCTTCATGAGACCTCCTAGGAATAGTATTATTTTGCAAACCTCTTTGTATTTCCAACAAAACACAAGGTGGTCCCACTTAAATAAACCTCTAACTCTACTCATTTATTTGTTTGTTTGTTTTGGTTTTTTTTTTACTCCTCCTCACCTTATTATCGCTCCTTTTCATCACTGCCTGTGTGAAACAACTCATGAGAGGAGGGTGGGGAGTTCAGGGTGACAGAGGGGGGGGAGGGAGGTTACAGCATCTGAAATGTCAGCTGCAAGCCGCTGGCTATTCACATAATTAGTCCCCTTTTCTCTGTTGTGCTTAGTTTTACGATCAACAACAAAGGAGGGAAAGTGATTGGCATGTAAGGAGAGTCCAGTTAGCCGTGGCACAGTTGAGCGCGCTCGGTGGACGGTGGCGGTCCTGACAGCTGGTGCGGCAGAGCGGGATTCGTTTTTTTTAATTTCAGGTGAGACAGGGGGTGGGGTACAGAAACAATTAGCATCTGGAGTGAGTTTTTAACATACTGGCATACAGTCTAAACAACTCATGACATACTTAACAGGCAAATATATGCACATTTTTTCCCTGTTCCTTCAAATGAATGAAAACTACACCAAGGGTGGGAGGTGGGGAGATTAACCTTTAGTCTAGCAGCCAAACCAACTAATTAGTCCTCATCTTTTTTCTTGCTTCATCAAAATATATACTTGAATCCTTTCGATAAAGAATAAATCTCACCATAATCTTCTCCAGGGTTTTTCTACAGGAAGCAAAATGGGGCTCATCATTGCCTCCTGTAGCCAGCAAGGGAGAAAACATCCACATCCACTACTAACTGCTGTGAGCCAAGGCTGCTGTGGGTGTTTTCCCTCATTAGGCAAAAGCAGCAAATGATGAGCACTCAAGAACATACTTTGACGAGTCACAGGAAGGTGAAATGCATTAATGAAAGAGTGCAAAGCAACCATTTTAGTTCAAATTCTTGGCCACAATGCTATACTTTCAAGACTCCAAGTGAATCCGACCCCAGTCCAGATGACTCAAAGGTGACTCATTTCAGTGTTACTCCAGATGTTCTCACAGGTGCAAGATGTTGCAAGTGGCTGCTTCCACTAACAGCTTGCTGATGCAGTAACACCTAGGAGGAGTAGAGCTTGCCTATATAGCTCTAGGGCAGGCAGGCATTTACACCATTATGATGATATACCAAGAATTGCTATATATATAAATTCATCTTGAGCCTCTGTCTACTTATCTAACCAAGATGCATGAAATGTAAATGGGGTGGTAAAGTTCTGTAGTAAAAAACAAAGTCAATTATGTCCAGCTGCCACATGGGGCACCTAGCTTGCAGCAACCTATCAAAAAATAGAAATAACAAGCACAGTTTGGATCATGGTTATGTATGATTCCCTCAACTTGTGCTTTTGTTTTTTATTTATCATTTATTTAAGCATAAAGTCCCCAAAGATATATCTGTTTTTGATTTGTTTGTATCCAATTTAGCGTTGCCTCTACGGCAAAAAGGGAACAGAAATAGAAAATCAATTAAATCGTTCGCCACACCTCTTCATTCACGGGCTTCCTTTACTTAGAACGGGATAGTCTTCCTTCTGGATGTGATGGCATCCAAGTGTTAAACACTGTTAATGTGATGCAACACGCTGTATATTTGCCATAAGGAAGGCGTCACAGGGAAATGTAATGAGTGAGGCAACAGAGAGATGGAAAGTGACATAAGGTGCCAGACAGTCTGGATACAACTCTGTGTCAAGTGGATGTTAAGTGTCAAGATAGCAAAGCCGGTGAGAGTGAGAAAGTATGTGTGAATACGTGTGTCTGTGCGAATGTTATATGCGCGCTTTTTTTCTTTTCTTTTTTTTAATTTGTTTGTGTGTACCGTTTGCATATGTGACTTTCTATTTGTGTGTGCATAAGAGGTAGCCGTAGCGTCCTGGAGTCTCACCGCGCTGTGAAATGTGACAGCAGGAAGTGAGTAAGAAGAGGTGGAGGGAGCGCTGGTGTTTATTTTTGAACAAATGGCTAAGTGATTCAGCAGTGAACTGACAGGCTTACTTACAGCTAGCGAGAAATCCAGGCAAGGCCCGGAGTTTCCAACGGTGTTAAGTTCCGCGGCGATGAAAACAGAAAGCGCCTACATGCGAACCAGTCTCGGAATTTTGGGGATGCAGGAGCAAATTATTCATATTGCTCTTCTTTCACTAGGAAAGTAGATGAGGAACAAGCCAGAACTTTTCCCCTCCCGTTGGAATTGTGCTAAACTGAAGCAGACTTGGCAGCGGTTAATGACGCAAAGATGATTTATCTTGAAAAATGGATTTGCTTGAGCATATTTGCTCACTGCGGCAAGATGTTCATCGTGCCTTTTAAACAAGACGATTGCTTTTTTGCTTTTTTTTGCTTGCAGCTTCCAAGAGACATGGAGATATTACAAAGGGAGCGAGAGGAGGAGGAGGAGGAATGGGAGGGGGGTTGGAGAAATCTGATTCATACCACAGAGCCATTAAGGGAAGAATTTCTCCTCTCAATGTGTGGCAACTACACCCGAGACAAACAATAAAAGTGTAGCTCTGTTTTCTTTAATTCAATTGAGCCTCTGACTTTGCCAGACTTCAAGAAGCCGTGATGCATCAGAGACAGAGATGACTCCGATAGCAAAAACAGTCAGTGTTCATTACGCTACGAATGGAGATCACCAGCGGGATGATATCAAAGAGGGTTATGCACACAATACATAACTGCTCACGCTTGTAGCTGTTTGTCAATGCTAAGACCTCTCTTACAAAATGAAATGCTCGCAAGACAAAGAGCGAGCGAGACGACTCGCGTGGCTGTCAAGATGGGTAAACGCCGCTGTTTTCTCAATTGCTCCGTGTGTGTGTTTGCCAGGCGAGCGGAAGTAGCAGAGAACGGAAATGACAATTAGTAAAGAGAAAGAGAGAGAGAGAGAGAGAGAGAGAGAGAGGGGCAGGGGGAGTGTGAGGGCGAGCTCGTGGAAAGTGCTGAGGCTCCTCTAACACAAGGCCTTTCCTGCTTAGTCAGATTGCCCTCGTTGTCAGATGTGGCTAATTAGCGGCACCTAATGCAGTCGCGATCAGTCAGCCTCACTGGAAACTACACAGACAGTTTGACCAAAAAAAGATTCATCATGGCGGGAATCACTTCTTTGCCAGAGGAAACTGAATTCACCCAAAAACTGGAGAGCACTGTAAGAGGTAAAGAAAGGCAAAAGGCAAATAGGGCGTGGCTCATATGTATTTTTCAAGCTGACAGTGTATGCACACTTTTTTTATTATTAGTATTATTAACACAAATATAACGCTGCGTTGTAGTGCATCAATCTCTGCCTTTTTGTGGTCAGAGAAGAAGCTCGAGAATGACCAATGACATCTGAATCACGTCATGCGTGAAATATGTATGTGTGGTTGGAGGCATGTGCACAACAGTCCTGTTTTGAATGATGAAAGCGTAACATCATCTTAACCCATCTACAGCTGTTGTTATAAGCAACGCTGTGAACCTAGTTTAAAAAAAAAAAAAAAAAGCCCACCTTCCCTCATCCGTCAAGGTCAAATGAATCACGTCTTCGTTTCACTGAATCTGAGCACTTGTGTTCATTCATTTAGGGGTGCTCAGGCTTCACTGAAAACACACCCGNAGGCGTCTCTCTCTCTCTCTCTCTCTCTCTCTCTCTCTCTCTCTCTCTCCTGCATCATGACACCGTTCTGGGAAACACGGCGGCGAGACGGGAGTAAAAGAGAGAGAGCTGATGAAGAGGGAGGAGAAGAGGGGATGAAGGCTATATAAAAAGGTAAAGGCGCTAATTAATATGAGGCGGCGTGTTTCTCTCAGGTCAACCGATAACTGTTTCTGTATTCTCTCCACCTCCTCCTCTTCCTCCTCCTCCTCCTCCTCAAGCTGGTAGGAAAACTCAGCAAAAAAAAAAAAAGAAAGAAGAATCATTTTTAATTTTTTTTCTCTCTTTTTTTCCCTGCTCTTAAAATAAAGGTAGCAAGATCAGCACAAGTGCAGACACTCACTCATCCCACCTTCTCCTCCTCCTTCTCTCTCTCTCTTTCTACCCTCCCTCCCCCCTTGTTCCCCTCTCCTCACCTGACCTTTCTCCAATCTAAAGCTTTTTACGCTGTGGTTTCAATTAACTGCTGGGAAAAATGTTTCATCATCTCGGGGGCCGCCGCACTCACGGTCTCTTTAATGAAATGCGTCTTTTCACACTTCTTAATTACTTTTGTTACAGCCACCCCTCTCTTTCTTTTGGCTCTGTTCTGGGCAGCATGAATAATGCACTGCCAGTAACTCTGGACTCCTCTAATGATGTATTCGAGTGCAACAAGTCGCCTTTCTGCTGCAACTACACTATATAAAATAATTCACTTAATTAGTCGGGATGTGGGAAAGTGGCCACGTAATCAACGAGAAGAAAGACTCACGACGGCTGAATGAGGGGCAAAACAAGATTACTAAGTGACTTAAAACACAGCATTGACCATAGAGATACTGTCATTTTGTTATGTGGTAGTCCAGAAGATAAAATACTGTATTCTATATTTGGCTTATGATGAAACTGAAATTAGTAATCTTATTACTTTTGGACAGAGTCAGGCTAGCTGTTTAATGCTAAGCTAGGCTAACTGTTTCATAACATATTAAATGGCTAGATTTAAAGCTACACTAGTCTTTTTTTTAACAATGAAAGTGACTCAAACTTTTCTATGTAATGAAATGAGTCACTTGTAATCACAAACACAGGAAACTACAAATGAATGCTAGTTGTTTTGTTTTTTTTTTGTCAGCTGGATGTGTTAATAAGTTTGTCTAGCAAGCTCTCACAACTTCATACCCTCATATCCTGATAATATGCTGTTGTTTCTCTGCTTTAACATGATCATCCACCCAAGAATAAAATCTTCTCACACAAACACAAACACAAACACACACTGAAAGATTAATCATTGTCCCCACTGCAAGGTGCAGTCTGGTCCTGACTTTGACCTCTCTCTCTGTTTGACATCAAATCAGAACTGGGATACACATGTAATCTACCATATCGCCTTTAGCCATCACCGGTGAATGCGAGATTCTCTCTCTTTAACTCTCTCTGTAAACTCTCCACAGATGACATGGGAATGTGGTGCTGGCAAAGCTTGAAGTGTACGTGCCTAAACACACACACATACACAAAAACACACACATTTTCATAGACAAATAAACAAGGCACCCCGGATGACTGTTACGCTTTCACAGTCACTAGCAAGCTCACCTCAGATGTTTCCCAGAGAGGAAAAAAAAAGTGATAAATGCGTTTTAAAAGTCGATGTGGGTTTTGCTCTGGTGACTAAGCTTATTATCCATGCATCTCACTGTTGTTGTTACTCGCCTGTGTGTCGAGCTAATAAACGTCAAATAAGATTTGTCTCTCTGCACAAAGGAGAGGCAAGAGCACTCTGTCTCTCTCTCTTTCTCTCTAACATGAACCCACACACATGCACAAACACACACACAAATACACACGCACACACACACACTTCAACTGCAGATGACATTTAGCCCTATAATGATAATTGCTTTCCCTGGATTCCAAACTCCAAAAGGGTGTTGTTTCCACATTGTGTAGCGTAATCGCACCACAACTGTAACCACTATATATCCACAGTGTCAGCATGCCAGCTTGGCTATTACCCATGAAAACCCAGCGAGTGGAAATTATTAATTATCATCCTCAGAGCTCATCTATGTTCCTTTACTTTAGAAGTGATAATAAAAAAAAAAAAGGCAAAATCGGCTTAACTTGGAAAAGCACAGCAATTAATTGTGATCTAGTTTAATGAGAGCCCACTTTGCCATGTTAATGTGGCTAATTAACAGTCAGACAGGAAGTGGTATTGACTTTGAGTGCCTGCCACTAGACATTGATGGAGGTGCTGATGTGTAAATACCACATAAGGATGTGTAACAAATGAACGCAAATTCCGCTAGACAGACGGACAACTCACACACACATACATACACATGCACCTATCCACAGAGGCAGGTATTATACAGACCCGCACACAAGTAAATACACGTTCTATTACCGCCTGGATGCGCTGATGTGTGCTCTGCATACTAATTTGCCTCTATGACTGTTACTACCACATGTCACTGCCAAAAATCCAAAGGCAAAGACAATATGAGTGCGCACATACACACAGTTAGGCACATTGTCAGAACCCGTTACAGAATGGCGGGGGCAAAGCTACACTCTTCAAACTTTTACGTGATAAGTTTACCAACTTATTTGTGTGATGTTACTGATCACATGACACAATGTAATATATATATATGTGGTAGATGAGCAAGAGTGGTGTTCTGAATAAAGGAAAAAGCTAATTTCTGCTAAATCCTTAAAATGAGTCCAAGCCTCCAATTCATATGCCTGTACAGCAGGTTCACTTCAAGCTGGGCAACATGACATAAAAGCTGTGATATCATGTGAGAAATTTGTCAAACATCAGAGCTTTTTCAGTCCTGTTTATACCAAGGTAATAATCTACTAATGTTCCCGAGGTGACTAATCCAAATCAGTCAAGAGGCCTTCTCTATGGCAATATTGGATTCATATGACTTTTTAATCAATGTGATGAAGTACCTAGATTTGTGAAGGTTTTAAATCACTGCCATCCCCATCTGGTTAGTTTATCTATTGTGTCAACGCTGTCTGCATTCAAGAAAATTTGCTGTGTTGTGAGTGATACCAATATCTAAATTACATCTACAACCAATGATTACCTTTTTATGATTGTTAATCGTTGTTTGGTCTCTACGCTATCAGAAAATTATGGGGAAAAAAAAGTCTTTTGCTTTCTTTCTGAGTTAATTTCTTTGTCATTACTGCCTCCGTTTGACAGCTGACAGTGCAGAGAGATAGGAAACACAGGCAGGGAGAGGGACATGCAACAAAAGATCCATGCCCTGAATCTTACCACAGATGCGGTAGCCATGTGAAACAACTTAACATCACAAAAGTTGCCAATTAATCTTCTATTGATAGACTGGTTCATCGCCTAATTGTTTTTAACTCTTATACCACTTTGATAGATTCTATTCATATCAGACACTCAGTAATCACCAGTGAATTACTAGTGCTGTACTATGCCGCAGACAAATAAATGGATGCTATAAACTCAATAACAGGCTGCTTTTTTTTATTGCCTTTTGTTTCCCGGTGTATTGTTGTAATATTTAACAGAACGATACCTCACAGGGAACGTGCTCTCACGAGGTGCTGTCACCGGCACGCACTGCTAAATTACAAGGCCACCTCTCTGACAAAGGCTTCCTACACTTTCGTCGACCCACACACGTACCTGACCCGGCTCTAACCAAATGTATCAAACGGATGTCTTAACCGGCGCTGTTGAAGATCTGACTCATTTCCCCTTTTGTCTTCATTTTTCAGTAGGTTAAATGAGTCATTTCCAGAGCGGGATATTGTCTCTCAGGAGTGAAAACGTTACCAGAGGGATGTTTTTTGCTTGACATTCGAGCGCCTACCTTTTGACGGCTCTGTACGCTTGGGCAGATCCAATGTGTCGTAGTTTTTGTCGTTCTCACCGTTTTTTCTGCCTGTGTGGAGGAGAGGGGGGAGTAGGATGAGGGAGAGGATGTCAGTGTCATATCCTGAGATAAATGGATCATAATGGGCAATGAACGTGACACCAAGGATAGACCGATATGTGTTTTGATGGCTGACACCGACATATATTTTTTGAATTGAAACAGGAAATAGCTTATAATCAGTATCTCTAAATGCTTTGATGTTTGCAGTCTTGTCAAGCCACTCAGACAGAGTCTAAAAGCACCCGAGAGCTAATTACACTGTAAAGGGTGAGTTATTAGCTGCTCAGAGTTACCCCAGTTTCATTACAGTCAAGACTGATCCATAAATTTGGCAAATACACATATTGGTCTAATCCAGGTTTAAACACACAACCCACGAGAAAGCATGAATGTTTGCGTGTGCACACAATACAGAGAGCTACAAGCATGATGTGTTCAAATACAGAAATAGATTCCACATTGTCCAATGCTTTGGCTATCAAACATGAGTGTGTTCACAAAGAAGAAGACACACACCAGCAACACACTGTATGAGCACCAGACCACACACAAACACACACACACATAAATAAACACATATTTATATACTCACAACTGTATACCTGCTTTACATTTGTTTGTTTTCCCACGAGTATATATACACACTTTTTTTTTCAAACTGTACTTCCTTAAATAATGCAGTGGCAGACGGGAAATGGAGTGGGTGGGGTTGAGTGATTACGGCACAGTCCACTAATGGTCATCTCACATGCACATGATCATGCTCATGAGAGAGCGCAGAGATATAGAGACTGAAAGGCCGATTCCTCAACAGGGTAGGAAGAATTTATGAAGTGCTCCCTCTGGGCTGAACGACCACTTCCCGTCAGGAAACAAGCTCATACATTTAAGTTGCCTAAATCAAGGAATGGACGATACTGGCCTTGAATTTGAAATAAGATATTAACTATTCAGTGCTGTCTCCCTCTAAAATGATCAATATTACACTAATTAAGATTTACACCACTGCAATTACATTAATTATGGGAAGCTCAGTCTCAATTAAATGAGCCTAATATATATCAATACAATATTTATTTGGCATATTTTTTTTGCCGAATATGCCAAATAAAATTATTATATTATTGTATTGCACTGGGCTTCAATCAGTGTTGCATTGCATAGTCAAATGGTGCTTTCAGAATGCAAGCAGTTTCCACTGTTGCCTTTTAGCTCACTCCAGTCTTGGCAAAAAAAACCAAAACCATTTACAATATTTAACTTTTATGATAATCATGTCATTGCTGGGAGGAGAAGTTTGACATTTTTGGAAAATATTGTGCACTTATTTGCTGTCTTGCGGAAAGTTAGATGAGAAGACTGATATCACTTTCATGTCTGTGTATTAAAAGCCAGAAGGCTATTAGCTTAGCTTAGCATAAAGATAAGAAAAAATAGCTAGTCTTACTCAAAAATACACCCACCAGCATTTCTAAAGTTCACAAAATGACATGTTTCCCTTTAGTTTATTCTGCACACAAACCAAAATGAATTAATGAAAAATGAAATTGTGTGCTGAAACTATTTTTGGTGGCTGGTGGCCAGCACTTATAATTACCTTTGGACAGAGACAGTTTAGCGTCCAGTCTTTAAGCCTAGCTATTCTAACTGACTGCTGGTTAACCATATATTTACCAGACAGAGTGTTGTCAAGAAGAGGGTTATGTTTAAAGGCAACTCTGAAAATAATATAACATTGATCAATTGCTGAGAGATTTTAAGAGAACAGTCAATGCTGGTGTCTTTCAACCATGGAAATTCATTTTGTTACTTCAGAAAAGGGCTAGTTTTTTGCAGCCTTTATGCCACACTAAGCTAACTGTCTCAGACAGCATCATTAGGTCACATTCAGACCAACTCTAGCCCTACTTGAATTGATGTAGCCCTCTCATTTGTTTTAATGAGGCCATTATAAACTGCTGTGCAGTGTTTTGGCATCTAACAAGCATGTGAAAGCACCTTAAGACTTACTTTTTTCTGGGGTCAAGTCAAGCTCTACTCCATAGACTGTCAAACACTGATGGACTTACCTGTTTCACTGAGTGCAACCTTTCACCTATCTTAGAGGACGAGGAATAACTAATACTAATAATCTGGGAAGACTGGGGCAGGTGAAGTCTATAAAATTCGGTGTTACAGGAGGCAAAGTGGGTATGGTGATGAGGGAATGCATGTGAAATGAGTGAAACACCCAATTTCTGAAGTCCTTGGAACTTTCTAAGGTATTTGGAGGACACCCAAAACTACTTCTATCTATATTCTACAGCCAGGAGGAAGGAAGAGGAGGAGGAGGACAGGTGGGGGAGTGGAAAGGAGGGGGGGGGACATCTCAAGTAAGGAGAGAGTTGAAGGGGGGACACTCACCTTGATTAAACCATTCCTCTATAGTTAGCCAAGGAAGCAGCAGCAATGCCAAAAAACACAAAGCATAGAGAAGAGAGAAGAAGCATGGTAAAAAAGATGTGTGTGCGTGTGTCAAGAGGCTGTGCAAAACATATGATAGACAGTTTCCCACATAAAAAAAAATCTCTCATCTTTTCATCAAAAAAAGGAAGGTGAGAGAGTGAGAAGAAAGGAGGAAAAAGTGAGATGGTCAAAGATAGGAGAGAGAAAGCAAAGCAAGGAGGGACTACTTTTGTGAGAGGCAAGATAGGAAGCCATTAGCAGTCCATGGGTGCTCTCTGGGAAGCATGTTCAAAGAGTTGGCATCAGTAGGGTAGCTTTTCAGAGAGAAAAGGGATAGTAAGAGTGTGAAATATAAAAGACGATAGTATAACAGTAAAGCCAGCAAATTAAAAAAAAGAAGATAGATAGAAATAAAGG
>JANJYP010218962.1:0-12638 GCA_024605115.1 Rastrelliger brachysoma | reverse complement strand
GCTCTGACACCAATTCAGAGGAAAAGACATATTTACGCGCAAGCTTGTGTTTATTAACTGGATTTGTATCTCTTAGAAATCATTGCAAACACATAATTATAATCTGCAAATGTGCACATTAAATAACCTATCCTTAATCCCCATAACATGTTTAGGAAACCACCACCACAGCAGTTTCAGTTTGTCCCAAAAGATGTCCATAAATGTTTAAATGGTGTTTTGGCGGTAAATGTTTAACTTTAACCTAGGAAACCAAAATATGCTGTTTTCAAAACCAACAGCTTTTGTGCTCGCACGCATTTTACGCGTTCAACTCTGGAATTAACTACACAACATTCGATTTTTGTTTTGTTTTAAATTGAATTTATCTTACCTGAGTTATTGCGCTGTTCATATTTGTTGTTGAAATCCGTTCTCGACACATCTGTTATTGAAGCTGTTGCGGCTGACATGATGGTGACAGGCAAACACCCTCAGTCCGCGCGTAAGGACTGCGCAACGGTACTCCTCTGTGCCCGATACAGGATAAACAAATCAGGATTCCGTAGCTGGAGTCGTGCGTGAGCCTCTCTGAGCGATTTTATTCACCTTTCCACCGCCCTGTGAACAGTCTGTCATCCACTGAGTCCTCCCACGACGCCTTCGATTTACTTCTCCTAATGCCCCGTTTGGACAGCGCGCTGAGGCGACTGTCTCTCAAGTGGATGAGCGCCCGAGAGGACGAGGAGTGATGAAGTGATCGGTCTAGACCTTGTCTAGCAAAGCAAAAATGACTTTGTGGATTACAGCAGGTCAGGTCAAGTTGGATATCAGACCTGCGCTCTGTGAACACGGTCAAGATGAGTAACAGCCAGAACACGCTCTTTGTGGGCAGGATGTCGCACCGCTCTTCTGTCTCAGCCTATCACGATGTGATGCTTCAGTCAGAGTTGAAAATGTGCAAAACGCACACTAACAGTGACGTAAAGCTGTTCTTTAAGAGGCTCTGCGTGGCTGCGTTTATCACTGCACAGTTTACAGTCCTGTCATTAGTATTTCTACACATCATGTTTACACACACAATTTAGGTTTCCAGATAAAGTGGTTTAGTGAATGAGTTCTAAATCAAAGAAATATACTTGATAAGACTGACTGCTTTATTATGTCCAACCTGACTTTTAGTAGCTCCTACAGCAAGTCAGGACTTGAATATTTTATTTTAATCATGCAGTAGAACGCTTAAAACTCTCTGACCATCACTGACGAAGTTACACTTGAGAAATGCTCAAAGTAGGAGCTTCAAAGTAGGAGATGCAAGGCATTCATTTAAATAATGCTGACAAGTTGCAACAGAGGGAAGAAAAATCAGTCTGATAATTTAACCTAAAAGAAAATGGTCTCGTAAAATGGGTGAGAGGGAAAGATTTTTCAGCCAAGCCCTGTTAGTGCTGTTTGGAGGAACGCATCAAGGCTTCATCATACCAACAGAGATTGAACAAGAGCATTACACAACACATTTCAGTGACATTTATTGCAAAAGAGAAAGCCTTTCATGTAAAATTTTGAAATTCTTGTTTTTCTTATGGCACCACAATTGCTGATGATAATATTTTGTGCAGGAGTACGTGTGATTTTACCTTTGAAAGATAGAAGTCAGACAGACATTTTCACTTCTGCTTTTGTTTCACTTTGTTACAGTTCAGTTAAGTTTGTGGTGAACTAATAACTGGAAATGTATTATAATTACTACTCTGTTTTATTGACAGTTGTTATATGGAAATGTAAGCATGATAACAAACAGTTATACATTACACTATTAACTAAATAGATAAGCACATCTACACAAACATCATACAGACACAATGTCATGGTCTCTGCATTCACATGTGAAAGTGGTCTTTTCTCTTGTTCAAACTGCCTGTCAGTCTGATGTTGTGAATTCTGGGCATGCATAAGATTGTTTCTGCTGAGGGTGATAAGTGTCTCTGCAGGTGCCACACCCTGTTCACCTGTGCACCCCCCCCTCCCCCCACACACACACCACCTCAGACACACTGGGAGACTCCGCGCAGACAGCAGTGTGCTTCATCATGCATGAATATATTAACAGTGCTAATTAAAAGTGGTTATACTTAATGCTTAAGGACTATGTAAATGCTCAAGAGTTGTGTTAACTGTCCCACAATATGCTATTTATTGTACCCTGTATGTTAGGAGTTACACGATTCTTTATTCTTGTAATTATAAACTCAATGATAACTTGATATAACATGATTAAGTTAGGAAGCAGATATAACTATTATGGTTGCCTGAACAATATTAAGATGTCTTTTTCCACTGGAGACATTTTTCCTTAATAAGAGGAAAGCACATCTGTTACCATCATCATAAAGGTTCTGTTCCTCACCTGATGAGGACCCAGTGGTTGCTATTGTCATGTTGTCATATTTGTGATACCCATGTGGAATTAAAGATTTGGGAACAATTAAACAGAATATGGGAACTATTTTGTTCTTTTGTGTGCTTGTTGTTACCTGGCACCTGCAGAAATGTATGGAGGTGTGAGTGCCCAGTGATATTTACATGTCAAAATGTCTTGAAAAACATCTATCATTTTCCATAAATTATTCTTCAGTCCGCAGGCACAAAACTTCGTCAGTGCAATATTGGTCACAGCATTGGATCCTTAGATATACTGCACTTTTAGGGTTTGTTTTTATAAATGTTTGGTTTAATGGCGATACTTGACAGCAAGCGCAATATCACATTTCTTTTACTTGCAGAGTTTCCACAGTTGTAATACAGCTTTTATTCCAGTATTCAGTTATATTTTACTTCAAAGCTTGACATCAAGGATGAAGAAGAGAGACATAGAGGATTAGGACAGAGAATTTGAGAAATTTGTCTGCTTAAAGTGTTTTGGAGATGGTTGCTACAGCAACTGTTAATGTGTTCTGCATAGTCCCAGCAGGTACAGTTTGGACTCTCAGTGCCTTCCACTTTATTCTTTGTCCAGGCCAGTGTGCTCTGCACTTGGGCAATCCAATATAGAGAACCAGGAAGCCCAGGACAGTCAATAATGCCTCTTGTACTATATTAAAAAGTAGCAAAGCTGATATGGAATACCTTGCTTACCAAGTGGCATCACCTTCTAGGTCCATAGGAAAGAAATGGAGCACAGAAACTCCAAATGAAGAGTATAAGGTAAAAAAGACACAAACAGACAAAGATTCATGTGACCAAAAGGAACACTCCTTGGCTGTTGTTATTCATCTGATTTGACAAGAGAAACAGAAAAAGGTGACACAGGTGAAAATGGTCAGCTCAGTGTGTCCGCCCTGCCCCTGACACAGCGTGACACAGTGGCTCTGCTGGGGGGGAGCCACTCCATCACACAGGTAATTAAGTAGAGCAGGAGGGGTCCTACCTTATGCTGCCAACGGCCTCATCAACATTGCTGTTCAAACTAGGCCACATATGGTTGAAGGTCTAGGTGGAGGAGATTGAAGGTGCCCTCTCTGAAATGTCGTTGATTAATTCCTAAAGTGATAAAAACAAAGATCCACTGAGATGTTAATGTTACATTCTTTGTAACCTAGCACAAGCCATGATGGAATTACTACTATATAGGAGATGAAGGGCTTGATTGAGTGATTGCGCATATGGAAATCAGCCTGCTGTTGATAACTGTGACAAGTATGAGTCATCAAAAACTTAAAAAAACAAACTCTACTGTACAACATAAGGTTTTATTTTAATTAGAGTACTTCAAAACTTCCCAGAACCTTTCATTGTTAATGTCATGAAGTTTTCACTGGATGCAGTAGAATAGCATTTTCAAATAAAATAGAGGCCACACTCTCTTTCTTACTTTCACACACACTTGGAGATCTGTGCATAACACCATTCATTTTCTCTCTACTGTCTTCTGTGTCTATAATCACCTGAACACTGAATACAACAATATCATGTTCCTCTGGGATACACTTATTCATACTGACTGAGAGATGAAACCCAACAAGCTTGATATCGTTATCAAGGACAAGCTGGAAAAGAGGTGTATGCTCATTGACATAGCACACACCCAATACCTTCCAAGGAAACACCACAGTGAAAGTCAAAGAGAAGCTGTTCAACTACAAAGATTAGATATCAACAGGAAGGGATTTATGCAGAATGAAATGAGACCAGTAGTCATCAGAGCTCAAGGATTCATGAAGAGGGGAATGGAAAAGTTAATCAACCATATCCCTGGCAACATCAACATCTACAGTCCAGAAGATCAGCCTACTTTGAAAAATCCCACATACTAGATGAAGTACTGTCACTCAAGAGTACTGTCAGTCCAGTGACATCTTCCCTATAGTGCCTCAAGTCCATAGTTTGGACCTTTCTCTGCAGGAAAACAGGATTCATGAAATAAATCACAGTGATAATAATAATAACAACAATAACTTTATTTGTTATTGCTTAAAAGCTTATATAAAATTTACTGTGAGTTTAAATAAAAGCAAATCTGACAAACCACTAAAATCCAACCAAGCTAACAGTAGACTGATTGAAAACAGGAAAAAACCTGTTTGTATGTGTGTGTGTGTTGTAAGAAGCTACATGTAATTCAGGCGGTAAGTCTAAATTGCTCTGGTTGGATATTACAAAGTTGGAGAGGCCTTGGCAGCAAAGGCTCAGTCAACTCTAGTTACCAACCATGATCTAGGAGCATCCAAGAGATGTATTTTGGAGCAAGATTTAGCCTTGAATGTAATGACTACCATTTTTAAAATGACTCTAAAATGAACAGGTGGCCAGTAATGGGATTATGTTTCTTTGTATTTTGGTTCAATTCTGGACTAATGGGAAAGAGAAACTTTGGCTTATGCAAGAGATACAATAGTCCAATTATGACAAGAGAAAAGCACATATGACACTCACAGGGCCAACAAAGATAAAAAAAAGACCATTCTTTTCTGATATTTCTTGAATGCAGAAAGAAGGACTGTGCTGTTTTTCTTTGCCACAGTACCACCATAGCATGTAAGACACGTCAGCTGATAAAGGACAGCTTTACTGTGGTTATGCTGTAGGCAGAATTTGAACCAGTTAGGCAAAATTTTCTGTCAGGGATTTGTTCAGTGAAGCAGGTTGAAAAGCACCTTTACTTTAATATTCATAAGCTTCTGTTGTACAGTATTTCCAAACCTGATGGTTGGTTTCATTACATGACTGCATAATACTTGTAGTATCAGTTTATGAGGCACTCTAAGAAATAATCTTTTGAGATTAGTAAGTACTGATTGTATGATTAAGACTCATTTACCTGAATTTGGCTTTTAGTATTGATACACATAAAACAGGGCTATTCTATTTACAGGATAGCAACTCTGTGAGGCTTCAGCACTTTACCTGAATACTAATGTCAGCTTCTTACCATACTTACAATAATAATACTGAAATGCCAGTATTTTTCAGGAAATGTCAACCATGCTTACATGTATTTAATTTAGCACATTAGCTAAATTAAATGCATGGCACATGGCAGCATTTGCTAATAAGAACAAATGAGACTGATGGGGATGTCATTAGTTTGGTGATAACCCAACCTGATGATGGCACTATATGAAAAGTTAGAAAACTAAAAGTTACTTTACTTCATTCTGGCAGGTGCATCTTGGTATTTTGTGGCAGGCTATCCAATGCTAGTCAGAATGATTCCCACCACGGTATTGACAGAGAGGTAACAGCAGGGTGAACCAATGGTGCAAAATGAGAGATGATAGTCTGGGGCAGTGGGAATGGATGTAATGAGACAAATAGAGGTGAAATAAAGGGTTAAGCTAACTTAGCATTAACATAAAGATACTGTGAAAGTCTGTAAGATTAAGTGAGTTGGCAGTTTGTTGGCAGAACTGTTTCTTTCAGGGAAATACAAAAAGTTGTATTGTTTAGATTTTTGTTAAGGAGTGACACAGCAGAAAGAGAACAGAGACCATTGTGTTTGGTACTAGAGAAAAAACAAATCTTTTCTTTATAACAGAGTCAGGTGGCTTCATTAATTCATCCTCTTCTGTACGTTTTGTACGTTCATTTTAACAGGACAAAATATAAAAGCAGCATTGAGCACATTTGAAGAGCAGCCTTAGCAAAAAATGTATTATAGTAAAAGATGCAGATTTCTGAACTACAGTAAACATTGAACATTGTCTCTGGGCCCAGTAGAGCTTGTACTAAAACCTTTTAATACCACAAGTCCATTCCCTGCTAATTATTACTCAAGTAGTGACAAGATGCAGCTCTAAAATAAATATTTTTTGTACATCTTGGATTAACAGTGCCTTCCTAGATTATGTTTGTCTGTATGTGGACAGTGGGATTTTGCTTGGCTGTATCTCACTTGACTTTGTCTTCATATGCTACTGCCAACTGAGTCATTTTGAGAAGACTGTTGTTACTCCAAATGACTCCTTGTTTCTGTCAGTGAGCTTTAGACACAGTGTTGTTGCTCCAAATTATTTCACTATGTTCCATACAAGCTGATGAGATGTTTGATGTTCTGTATAATAAGATATTCAGGTCTGCTGTTTTACATCATTTGTTTAATGGCCCGGAGTAGACAATGTTCAGATGTGGATGGTGTTTTCATTAGGTATGCTCATTTAGGCTGCAGTATAATTGAATTTAGTGTTAGGGCCATGTCTATCAGAATACTCAGAGTGACACTCAGAGACATTCATTTGATATTAGGTTTACTTATGAATGGGCTGAAAAGTGCCTTTGTTCCATGGAATAGTGCTTTTTTGTCTTTTGGCAGGTTGTAGCTAGAAAGATTTTGGGGAGAGGCAAAGTCAATGAGCTCATTGTGGTGATTCAGTTAAATAGGCCCGAAATCATCATCATCAAATCCAGCTTAACGATTTTTAATTAACATATAATGCTAGAATGACCAACCCTCTCCAGTGGCTGTGAATCTGAATGAGATAACCCCACCACTACCACCACTTCCACTCAGGCTGTGAATGAGATGAAGTTGGTAATGATGTTGTCTCTGGTGATGTATTGTTCTATTAGAGCAATTCATCATCTCTTAAATCTCTGATTTATAATGGACCAACACACTCTGTGATTAAATGCAGGACATTTCCCCTAACTGTCTAGTGAAATTTTGTGTCAACAAAGAGCCTACATTCTCAAATTCTACCTGAAAAAAAAATCAAGAGTAGCAGTTATGGAAATCTACTTTAACTTTGTATGAGTTGTGAAAAAAAGTGTCCACTGTGGCCTTTTTGGTTGTACCAGTTATTATTTCCTGCCACAAAAATATTTGACTTCAAAAACGCTGGCACTGGGGGTGCAAACTGGGGGAACAAACTCTTATGAACTAAGAACACATAAAATACAGGAAACAGTCACAACCACTTCCTTTACAGGAATGAAGAACTGTGTGCTTGCTTCACTAGAGGATGCAAAGAAGTTTCAGCATATGCATCTGTGTGGGCGTTGTGCAGATCTGGTGGCTGAAGGCAGCATGATGCAACACTTCTTGACTTTATTTATGTAGAGCCCTTGGTTATCCAATGCATTATGTTTTAACTGAAGGTTCCAAGTGGAAAATGAACCAAAATAAATAAAGAAAGAAAATAAATTTACATTTTTTTAGTATGGCCTGAGAATGGTGCAAGAGAAAGAGCCTAAATAAATCCAACTAAAAAGTGTACTCTATGTTAAGACATTTCTGGCCAGGTTCGACTGCACCACCAGACTTGGTTCATATTTCATCAATCTTAACTGTACCTCATCAACACCAGATATCTTCAAACCAGTGGTTTCAACCTATTCAGTCTGTGACGTCACACAGCGATACAAAGTCCTTTTATGTTCTTTCCTCATTACTCACACACTGTATGTCTATGGGTAGGGAATTTTTCCATCCAATATATGTTCTCTTTTCATATGATTTCAGTTGCAGTATTTCTCATGATGATTTGGGAAGATTCTGACCAAACAAGTATCTGCATTACACAAGCATTCAGTTTCACAACATAATCTAAACAGGGCTGGAAACTTCCTAACTACATATCGCAATCTTTATCAGCAGTAATGACTGAGCAATTTAAAGATATAGAAAATGCTACTTTGCGGAACATAATTTGAGATTAAACTATTTCCAAGGTCAATGTTATGAAAGAGAAGAGAAGAGAAGAGAAGAGAAGAGAAGAGAAGAGAAGAGAAGAGAAGAGAAGAGAAGAGAAAGATGGTTTGGGAATACAAAATGCAAATGTTTCTGGGCCACACAGATGCACACANCACACACACACACACACACACACACACACACACACACACACACACACACACACACACACACACAAACAGTTGGTAAGAGGCTTAAGCCTCATGACAGCTTTCCCATTAAAACCATTCTCTTCAGCTATTGCGGGAGGAACAAGCTTCATAGAATTGTGGCCACAACCTGAAACCCTGAATAAATATCTTCATTTGAAATTTTTGCTGTTCTTTCGCCAAACAACTGTCGTCTATTACATTTCTGACTCTGTTCAACTGACCTTGCCTTTTGTATTCATTCAAACAGGTCTGTGCCCTTGATGAATAGAGCTATTAAGGCAAGCCTTGAGGCCTCAGATAGAGGGCTATCTGACATGTTACAGTTCCACTGCAACCTTGGTAGAGTCAGCTTTTACTGGCAGACACACACAAACGCGTTACAAAGTGAAAGCAAGACATAGAGGCGCAAGACGAAGATGCTCAGGAAGAGGTGAAACTTCCTGCCACAAACAATTCTATTATTGAGAGAAGAGCTGAGTGGCTGGAAAGAAAAATAACAACACAGGGACTTGATTTTTCCAGGCGAGGACTCTGGAGAGATGATGAGAGCTTATCTCAGCATGGTCTCTGTCCTGCAGTAGATACAGTACCCACCCTGCTCCACTCTGTTCTAGATGTACATCATGTAAAACTATGACAGAAGGAGGCAGTCAGCACTTTGCTCTCTATCCCTGCACCACAGCTCACAGCTCTACAGAGACACCAGCTTTCCAATTCATCATTTTGACACTTAGTGTTGACTTGCTAAATAAAGAAGTTATGGTTCACACTACCTATCAATAGCTGTCCTCGCTCTGTTTTTTTTTTTTTTTTGTCAAACTCATATCAATAACTTTAGTCCCACAAAAAACTGCAAAAGCAGTTGCAAAGACAAAAGAGAGGGAGGGAGAGACTAGGAAACAGAATTAAATCAAGATGCAGAAAAATGGACCTAAGTCAGCTGAAAACACCCATTCCACACCTTCTTTTATATACATATCTAAGAGGTGATATCAGCCATAGTTCAAGTCCCAAACCCCTTTAGTTTGTCATATTTTCCAGCAAGTTGTGTATCAGTATGTTTCCTTATAATATGTACAATTTAGGAGTACATACCACTACGTACTGTCATATGCAAAAACACACAGATCAATCACGAGCATAAACTAAAGTGTTTTAAGACATCTGTTTTGGATTGCTTCAATTGCTTGGACATGACATTTCCTACTATAAAATGGATCACTATGATACATACAAGCAGAAGACTACTGTAAAGCTATGGCTCTCTAGGATCATTATCTTCTAACAGGAAATTGGGTAAGCAGTAATGAGATGACTGTAAAGAGCTCTGCATGCACTGTTTTCTATGTTTGAGAAGCTTGTATTAAGTCACTACAGTACATTGAGTTTCAGTGCAGTTCTCATGGTGACAGCTGGCTATATTGCTGCACACAACAGGCAATGTGTTTTTTAAAAAGAAGTCACAGTATGCTTGATTTCATGTCGATAAAAAAGGCTTTTGTTCCCATGGCTGCTATAGATCTATAGATCTTGTTCAGTAGTTTGAATCCATATTAAAACACTCAAAAAACACATTCACACACCAACAAGAAAATCTACCATGCTGAAGCATCTGGATCACAGTTAACAAGTGTGAAATACAGTAATCTGGCAGAAGGCTTAAACTATTGTTTCATTTTTTGCACATACATTGTTTAAACTGTTGAAGTCTTCTAGTTTCACCCGCAATAATACTACAGTGCGTAAACATAGATAAGTTGAAGTAAAAACTGGAAGTGAACATGAAATAAACAGAAATGGAACTACAGTACAGTAACCAGACTCAACATACACACAAAGACTAGTTTCACAAATAGAGCACATGCAGCAGTCATTAATCCTCTTCTCCATTATGAGAATGATGAAAGTGAACTGATAGTTATCTGATTATATCTATATGTTTGCAGATCTGTCTATTATTTAGNAATAGAGCACATGCAGCAGTCATTAATCCTCTTCTCCATTATAAGAATGATGAAAGTGAACTTATAGTTATCTGATTATATCTATATGTTTGCAGATCTGTCTATTATTTACGGTACTCTTAGAGCAAGTGTCACATCTGTAGTCTGTGTTTCATGTAGACAGGGAGGAAAACACAAAGACTAATATTCACGAACAGAAACTCAAGACACTTGAAGATCCTTCTTGGACAGCATGGTACTGAATGAACCACATCGCCTTGTTTATTGATGATATGCTTAACTGCTTTTTCATTGTGGACAATCCATGTTCAGAAACACTCAATGCTGACTCTGCTCACTTACAGTACGACAAGAATGAATTCTGGAGCATAAAAAAGGGGGACAAGGGACTTTGCAAGTTTTTTTTATAGCACAGTACATAAATATGAGTGAGTTTACATGCACATAAAAAAATTCAATGATGGAATTTTTTTTCTCCGCTACTTTTGCTTAAAGGCTGGTGCTGATAGGAGAAGGGTACGGAGGGCAAGGCAGAATAAACAGTTTTACAGTACAGTACTTGGTATCCATCACATCACCAAAAAGGAGAAAAGCAGGAAAACGGTTGCTATGCTGAGAGAGNGAGAGAGAGAGAGAGAGACAGAGAGAGAGAGAGAAAGAGAGAGAGAGAGAGAGAGAAATAGATGGAAAGGATTTATTTAGCATGTTTACAAGTGGAGATATTGTGGAACTGAACCTGCAGCAGAATTGAAGCCACTTGACCCCATTCTGACTGTGTACTCTCATCTGGATCTGGAATCGCAGAAATAAGAAATGTAGAAATGTGGTAGATCAGAGGTCTCGGAGTTCAAAGACCATGACAGGAAGGAATTATTACCAGTATAGGAGACAGAATTATGAGGATAGGGACTGCAAGTTGGAAGCTGATAGTGGAAGCATCAGGTGGCCAGCCACAAGTGTACACATCTCTGTCTTTTTAAGTTAAAATGTCTTTTTTTTTTAACTTTTCCTTACATCGCACTATAGTATACACACTGTACAATAACCACTGAACTGCCACTGTATCCTTAGCAGGGATGCAGACAACAGAGAGGTGGTACAAGTTTCTTAAACTAACATTGAATACTTAATAAACACGGGAGGGGGCTTGCATTCACACAGACACACGTACACACTTTCGTACAAATGCAAAGACAAACACAGGAAAGTTAATGCTTCACAATACAGCCTCCATAATGTACAAGGTACTTCAACTTTTAAAAAAAACATACCTTCTTGAGCTATATTACAATTACAATTAAAACATGAGTTATTTTCACTGCTTCTCTTCGGCTGCAGAAAACACTGAGAGGAACTGAATATCTTAACCCCACATACAGCAGCCAAGGTGCCATGGTCCTTCTTGTTTTTGCATGTGTTAAACAGAGACAGAGACAAAGAAGTAGCTGTGTGGTCATGAGGATAAGACTGAAGTGGCATAGGAAGGATTGAGTGGTCCTATCAAAGAAAAAAAAACAAAACAAAAAAGTGCCAAGGTAAAGTGAATTCAAGTAATGTGTGCTCTATACACAGGAGAGGGAAAGATGAGGGAGGGGGTGTGAGTCCTGTGGCTTTAACAAGGCCACTACTGGCTCTTCCTGTGTTCAGTCAGGCTCATTGATGCATCTGTGGGCGTTTCTCCGCGGCCAGCTTTGGAGAGGATGTCCAGCCACTTGGCCTGAAGTTCTGCATCTGGGGCACTTAGGAGCAAAGTTTGCTGGGTGTGACTGAGCCGGAGTGTATGTTTGACCTCTGACTTCTCGCCTGCCGGTGAGGGTACCGCACTCACATCAAACCCAGGCAGTGGCAACGCCCGTGCCGCCTTTGAGTCCTACAGAAAATCACAGAACAAGTCAATCAGGATATATCAGACAGTATTTAGTCATGTTTCTCTTGAGTAAGAATTCTTATGAGGAAAGAGGGAACACATTGTAAATACAGCAAGTGACAGCTTGTCTCTTGTGTGACAGGGTTTACTATATTTCCCACTAGCAAAGTATAGTAAACCCTGTCCTCCACTTTCCCTTCCCCCTCTTTCTTTCTGCATAATCAGAAAATGCTCGTGCTGCTCCTATTAATCCTAATCTTTAGAATGGCAGCTTTCTGCAGTAGGATTGGGATATTAGTCTTGGAAATGAATCCTGGGGAGGCTTTAACAGGCTCACTTCCCTTCTGTGCCATCAGCTATGAATGAGTCTCTGGTGAAAAGCTTTCCAAATGTGACTGCATTGTGGAATTTTTTTAAGCAATCATGTAAACCACTTGTTACCACATTGTATGGTATATATATATATATATATATATATATATATATAT
>JANJYP010218863.1:0-10908 GCA_024605115.1 Rastrelliger brachysoma | reverse complement strand
CATTAACCTACTGAGCCACAGAGAGATATCAACTGAATTGAACTGGTGTGCCCAATTACATTACAAAAAACTTCACTAAATGGTTGATGCCAGTTTACCCACCATCTTGTTGAATGAGCTGGTGAGGAAGTCAATTTCTGCAACAGAAATAGTTATCATTTTAGATTTTAATTATTAAACATAAAGTATTTTATTACGACCAACAAGAGGATAAATGCACTACTGAAGACCAACTGAACATCTGACACAAGCAGACATCATTTACACTAATTTGTAAAAGAAAATCTTAAATGGAAACTAAAAACAGTAACTACAGCATTTTGATAAATCCATGTAAAACATTCACCTAATCTTTCAAGTTACATACTTTTTAAAATGCAGGTCCCATAAATGCCGTAATTATTTACAAAATGTACATTACATAGTAACAACAAACAATGACATTTTTACACTTCATGGTACGAAGAAAGCGCATGGTTTAACTTTATCGTTCCTTCATTATGTCAACATAATTCAAGATGACATAATAATTTCTCATTCGATTGAAACCATTTGAAAAACATTCAGNTTACATAGTAACAACAAACAATGACATTTTTACACTTCATGGTACGAAGAAAGCGCATGGTTTAACTTTATCGTTCCTTCATTATGTCAACATAATTCAATAATTTCTCATTCGATTGAAACCATTTGAAAAACATTCAGAAAAAAAAAATGGACAGCCTCTTTGTTATGTTTGCTACATAAAGCTACTGGCTAACAAAAGTTGTTACATGGACCAAAGCTGCTAAATAACTTGTTTGTAGTGAATACATTTTAAATCACAACCTCGACAGTTCCCACAAAACAAAACAAGTATTTTTTTTTATGCAATCACATCATCAGAGAAGAAAATGGAGTAACTCTTGAAGTCCAGGATAAAAGGCATTGTCATTACAGCAGTTTGCCATACTGCACCAGCCAATCAGCATTCAGGAGATAAACTGTAACTGAGGAAAAATTGGATGGAGGTGTATAAAAAAGGCAAAGACATTAAATATTAGAGACATGCATCTCTGTTCACAGTATTCATTATTGAAGACAAAGGTAGTTGTCCTGTCTCCTTTAGTATGTATGTGAATATGCCTGATGTTCAATGACGGCAGGAGTTCATGTGGCCACAGTGTTTCTGTTCTCAAGGCTGTCGCAGCAGCATTTGCCTGAAGAAAATAAAACTATAGAGTTTCAAACGGCATGCAAAGAATGAAAAGGGGTACGCGAAATGACCTGTCCCGCAGTAGTTTTACTAAAGCCAATTTTGTAACATTGACCCACCCTTTCTCTATAACTATTAAACATCTTTAGTGCAAAAAGACTGCAGCCAAACTTCATCAGGACACAAATGGAGCCATTTAAGCGTGACAGTCTATAAATGCTTAAGCCCTCCTAAACCCTACCATGTTCTATTTACCGGTGGTGATCTTGTCTAGTCCTGGCCATGAAGGGATATAGTAACGAGGTAAAGTGCCTTCCATGAGCCTTTCCATCCACAACCCTAGGCGGTCCAGTTTGTGGTGGATCTGCAGGGTGGACATGCTGCGTGATCGGGTAGATTTCCGCGATACGTGTTCATCACGGGAGCTGGACCTTGACCTTCCCCCTGACGTGCCTCCTTCATCCTCAGATGACTTACTGTCAGGATCTTCACCGGTGTAGACGGGCTTAAACAGACACAGGTATTTTTTGTGGCCGTTAAGTGCCAGCACATAGCCGGTGTAGTCTATCTTATGGTTGCAGCCGTCATCCTCGTCTGCATCGATCTGCATGGAATCCTGGGTATACTCTAGCAGCGTGTTCATCCACTCGCTGTGCTTATCGATATTCAGGAAGGAGAAATGCAGCGTCAGGCTCCTAGGAGAGTGTCAAAAAAATTCAATATCAAACATAATAGTTAAATACAAATAAAATATGTAATGGACTTCACTTGTTCCACATATGTGAGGGGTAATGTTTTGCTTACCCTGTGAAAGAGTAAACCTCTTTGGCAAACTTGCTGAGGAGGATGTTCTTAGAGGCATCAGTGAGCACTAGCACTATATTCATGTGTCCTGGCCTCAGCTTGACCAGGTTGCTCATGTAAGTGATATCCGTCAGCTCCGTCACCTCGACAAAATTCTTTTTGGGTGGCCGACTGTAATGAATAACAAAAAGGAAGAGCTAAAAAACATAATATCAAACATGTCGTGCTAAGGTAGACCAAACCTTAAATTCTGCACTTATTATTAAAGTGCACTCTTGCCTCGAAGTACTCCCAGTCCCTGGCGACCCATTTTCTACTTTTATTCCATCCTTTGCCCTTGGTTTTGTCTGTTTATCTTCACTTGAGTCACTGAAAACACATACACAAAAGTACACAGACACAGAGGAGTAAAACTAACAGTTCTGGTACTGCATGAATCCGAAGAAAAGGTGATGTCGTTATAACTACTTTTTTTGGTCAAAATAGAGAAATGAAACATTTTTAAGGTTAATAACCCACCTGAAAGCCTGTATGACCACAGTTCCAAACAAGATGAACAGGGCAGAGAAGATGAGGGAAAGAAGAGGCATCATCTCACGCCTGCAAATCATCACATGCAACAATCATTTCATTTGCATCTCAAAAAAAACTTATTTGATAATTAAATACTGCTGCGAGGCATAAAATGAATTCGTTCACTAAATTCCACGTACCAGTTGTTATGTAGAATATCATCAATGACTTCCGAGAGGTAATCGTAAGATGCGTAGATCCATCGGATTACAAACATCTACAGAGTGAGAGTATCACATTTAGTAACAGGACAGGTGATTTGATATTTAATTGTGTTTAGTTGCCACTGTTTCAAACCAATTATTCCACTCAAAGACATCATACAGAGGCAAACTCGTTGTTGAGCTCAGGTAGCATGGCGTCATGGATAAGGATGGATGGATCCTTCTGAAGACGCTCCAACTCCTCCAGGAGGCACTGCTTGTCTTCTTCACTGCCGTTCCAAGCAGTCACTGGCTTGAACATGGCTTTCCCTGCAGCATTACGCCTCTCCAGGATCACTACCTGTACACACAGCCAAACATATACAAACACAAAGTTACATAATGACACCAATTTTGTTTACATATTATTATATTGAGTTGGCAACTGTAGGGGTTACACTGGACATGTATTAGTGTACCTGTGGTGGTGACTGTGCACTGTCCTTGTTCTGCATGAGGATGTCGCAAAGTGGCTGCTGTAGCCGATGATACACATAAGCAAATCTCACAACTTCCTTAATATTGGCAGAGGCAAAGGAGAGAAATGCCTGGTTCCCATAAGAAAAGGTCTCCTCGTCTCCTGTGATCAGCAGGACGCAGTATCTGACAGGAGGACAGATCATACAGTAAGATAGTACATATAAAATATATATATATGTTAAAAACCTCTGTGATTTGATTAAAACATGCATTAATGATGTTTCATTTTTATCTGACTTATCAGGTTTGAAAGGATATCTAACATTCAAACCCAGGTTCTCTTACTTCCTGCGTCTGTGAAACTGCTTGACAGGACAGAGCTCATCAAAGAGCTTCTGATTAACCAGCCTCGGCGCAAGGAGAAATTTGTTGTTTGCTATAAACTCATCAATAATTTGTTTCTTCATTCCTTTAGCCTGCAGAGAACAAACATAGCAATATAGAAAAATAGAGTGAGGTTATTTTAAATGAAAGCAAAAAAAAAATGTTAATTGTAAATGGAAACAGTAAATAATTGAATCAAAAATACTTTTTTTCCTCAAGCTCCCTACCGCAGTACCTGTATAATATCAGCTGGCTTGTCTATGTTCTCTTTGAATACCAACATGGTTGGAGCGTACGTGTTGATATTGAACTGTTTCTGCAGATTGGCAGTCTCTGAAAGGCCCTGGTCCACATAGCCAAACTGCAAGTAGTCCTTATAAGCAAAAGCTGTGAGCTATAGAAATGGAGAGATAAATTATTTGTGTGAGTAATGCAATTGTCGTCAGTGGTACCTAAGTTGCATTTCATATAAAATACAACAAGATAGGTGCTCACTTTGTATAGTAGAGGAACTACAGGCACTTGGTCAAATAGAAGAACATGTGGCTTGTTAAGCTCATGCCAGCTGTTCAAGAACTGCAGATCATTCTTGTCAGTGACCTAAAATATAGAAAATGTAAAATGTTCAATGTCAATCAATGCATGTATGCATTATTAATCAGTTTATGTGTCTCCTTTTATTTATCATGAAATAGACAAATATTTACCCGCTCCACAAGTCTCTGAGGAAGAAGGTCTTCTACAAACTGCCTCAGGTGCTCCTTCGCTACAGCATAATGGAAAAACGTCACTTTGCCATTGATTACTCCAAGTATTGATGGGGTGCGATGAGCACCAAGGTGATTGGCTAACCGTCGCTCATAGCCAACATCCACCACACCTATTCCGACACCTGCAAACAGGATAGCCAAAAAACACACATATGCCTGTTAACCTCTATAAATCACCTTACTTTCATATGGTAGAGTTCAGGGATGCTAAACAATTCTTAATGATTGCCAGGTTCATTCCACACCTAGATTCTCCATCTCCTGCACCACCTCTTTCCACACGGGCTCAATGTGGATGCAACTGAAACACCAGTCAGAGGTGATCTTTATCAGGTAAGGTCTCTTGTAGCTGTCAGGCACCACGTCGTTGACATACTGGTTAAAGTGCAATGTGTACTTGCTGTCAGCAAAGTCCCTGTGGTTCTTGCTGTTGAAAGGAAAATTGAAGAAGGACTCATCAAAGTAAAAGCTGTCGTGGCGGTGACCGTAACGAGCACCTCCATATGGCTGGGTGTCATCAGTCTGCCCATAATGATCATAATTGGCACGCTTGTCTTCATTGGACAAGATCTAGATGGCAGGCAAAACAAGTATCAATATAAGCAAACATCTTCCTCTCATACACGTTACCAATGGTTACATGGCTGCTATACCAAATAATACGGAAGGTTTCACATCAGTTGTACAATAAATTCCTTTTTAATGAATCACTAACCTCATATGATTTGGTGATCTTGATAAACATGTCCTCAGCACCTGGATTTTTGTTTTTGTCAGGATGCCTTCAGAGGAAGTTGTTCATTAATTCAGTTGTTGTAACTGTCTTCATTAGAAAATCATTCATCATGACAGTGCTTGTATGCAAGTTGGTATGGTGAAAATATTTACCATTCTTTTGCCAGACGCTTGTAGACTTTCTTGATTTCGGCCTGGCTTGCACTCCTGGTTACTCCTAGGATTTTGTATGGGTCCATCTCAGGCCCAGCGTGGGCTGCTCCTGTCAGCAGCACTGAGAGGACCACCACCAGAGCCAACGGCAGAGACATCTTTGACCCTGCCATTACCGTTACCTTGGAGACATCAGGAGGTCAGCCACCACCAAACTAAAGTGGATTTAATCTGAGGATGTTAAGAGCTGAAATCATATCACAGATGTATCTGACCTAGAGCCTTTCCACCATACTGTCGTTAGCTTTGTAACGCTAATGATGCAAAAAGAGTATGACAAGTGGGTAGCTAAGCATGGTTGAAAACGCTATAACTAATACAGCAACAGATAATGCAATATAATAATCATGCTGACATGTCACTGGGGTGTGGCATTACCGTTATTCATCGAGGATAAAATCGTTCACGCAGTTTTTTCATTACTAACAGAGGCTCGGTTGCGGTTAGCGGCGGCTACATTCCCAGGCACTTGAAGCAGACGCGTCAGCCGCCGCTGCGCCACATCACTGGTGACGGTGTGGACGGTGTGGATGGTCGGCTTCGTGGTTGACGCTGATCTCAAGAGACAGCGAAAAGCGAAGAAGGGTGTGTATGTACGGCAGCATCCCACTGCTCCTCCAGGGCAAGCCAAGAACCTGCTGCTGAGAGCAGCAGCAGAGGGGGGAGGAGGCGCCCGGTGTCGAAAGCCGTTTTGGGAGTTTGAGTATTTCTTGGCACCCTAATATTTTATCCATATAAATATATATACGGAATGTATGGTATGTTTCATTTGTGTTATGCGTTTCATTTAACGTTCACCGCGTTGCTGACGTTGATTAGCGTGGGCGGTGCATCCTAAATAAAATCAGTCATACACATACACTAACCCCCCCTCCCCTTCCCTTTTCTCAGTGGACCAATCACATGCAACGGTGATGTAAACAAGGAAGTAGCTAATGCAACAACGAGAACAACAACAGCAGTGAAAAGGAAACTTCTAACCCTTCCCATTTCAGATTAACAAAGTTTGGACAAACGATTGAGTCCTTGCTCATATCTTACAATAGTGACAGACTTTTTTTGAACGTGAACGTTACACTATTACAGCTTTCATTTGTAGTCTTCGCTCCGGTTGTTAAGTATTGAATGGACAATGGAAGAATCACACAAGAAACTCCTCCAGCGTAACAGGACCAATCTTGTGAAAGACTTGGACCCATTGAATCTCTACGATGGCCTTCTTGAAAAAGGAGTTTTCACCCAAGATATGATCGATGAGATAAAGGTAGGGTGGCTGTGTACTTAATGGTTGTGTAGATGTTTTGAACGCTCGGAGCAACACTTAATGTTGACGCTGTGTCTTTATGTCAGAGCTCAGGGACCAGACGTGATCAGGCCAGACAATTAGTCCGGGACTTGGAGACCCGTGGGAGTCGAGCCTTTCCTTTATTTCTGGAGTGCCTTCAGGAGACAGGTCAGCACAGTTTGGCAGAGCTCCTCTTAAATGGCGCACCACCAGCTGTTCAGCTCCAGCCTTCAACACCCACCCAGGTTGTCCGCCCTGTCATCCAGCCTCTACCAATTTGTAAGTGTTTGGTGCTGTGTTGTCTTTGAAGTCAGTCTATCCTCATTCATTTATTATTCATAACACTGTTCTTGTCATATGATACTAATATTTTGTTGCTACATACTACCCTTTTTTTCTGTAATAGCTTCTCCAATGGATGTTGACAAGCAAAGAAAAGATGTTGCCCCTGTCTATCCAATACAGAGACCCAGTAATGTTCCTAGTCCATGTAAGCTATATGTTTAATTTACATTTGTAATTATTGTTGGATTAGCTCCTTAATATTTAACACATACTGATGCTTTTATCTCAGCACCTGAGAGGGAGTATCAAAGACCAAGTCCACAAGGCAGGATACGGCGAGACAGCATTCAGGTATTTATTATTCACTTTACAACCAGCAGAAAGGTAGTTTGATATTGCTTTGTTTCCATATTTACATTGTTTCTCTTTCTTTTGTATTTTAGAGCTATAAAATCGATGCGAGCCCCTGCGGACACTGTCTCATCATTAACAACATGGACTTTGAGGAGCAGAGCGGTCTGAACAATCGCAAAGGGTCCAACGTAGACTGTGACAAGCTAGAGAGAAGATTCAAGGCTTTCAACTTTGACGTGAAAGTGAAGACTAACCTGAAACAAAGAGTACGAATCAGTTCTTCTTTTTGAAACCATCTATAAAACTTTGAGCTTGTGTGTAAAGGTAACAACAACATTACTCTCCATATTTCAGCAAATCAAACATGAACTGTCAGCGTTGTCTAAGATGGACCATTCCCAGTATGACTGCTGTGTAGTCATTATGCTCTCCCATGGGACTGAGGTAAGATGTCCTTTTTTCTTCCACACTGGTTGTAATCGAGAGAGCAATAAAAGCTGTGTATCATGTCTCATTAAAGGAGACCCTTTAACCACCAGTTTCATACATAAAGTTCATCTTACTCATCATCTTTTGTGACTCTGGAGTAGTTTTGTCAAGGTTTGAGACTTTAAGTTTATATCAGAAACCCTATACTACAAAGCAGGGGTGTGACTTTTTGTTAGACATGAGCATGGGCACCTAGAGATGGTTGAATACACAAAACACTATGTACTCATTATGAGAAGTGTCAGATCCAGTAGTTTGGGGACCATTTTGGTTTTAGCGCAGTAACCTATGTCTGCAATAGTTTAGTGTAATGTATGTTCATATCTACTGTACAGGTGAGCCACAGCCGCTTTCCTGGTGCCGTGTATGGTGTGGACGGACAACACATCCCAGTGCAGAACATCACAAACTACCTGAACGGCCAGCATTGTCCGTCTTTACAAGGCAAACCCAAACTTTTCTTCATCCAGGCCTGTGGAGGAGGTAGTTAACCTTGAAGTAACAATGCCACTTGTAAATTGGATAATTTGACAGACTATGTCAAAGGTTACACATGCACATGTGGTCTTGTGGTCTCATAAGGAAATGTTTGCTTTTGTCCTTGAGGTGACAAAGACACAGGCTTTGAAGTGTCCCCTGATGAGTTTCAACCATCCATTAGTGGAGCAGATGACCAGACGGACGCCATTCCCATGTCCTCCAGCAGCGACTCTCTCAGTATGTCTGATGAACCGGATGCCAAAGCCACACTGCCCACACCGAGTGACATTCTGGTGTCCTACTCCACTTTTCCCGGTATGTTTGCTTGATAATAAGTCTTTTAGATGCAAGTCACAGAAATTGATAGCATGACTTGGTATGTCTGTTGGTGTTCTTAATCCTTTGACAAATACAGGTTATGTGTCTTGGAGAGCTACTCAGTCGGGTTCCTGGTACATCGAAACGCTGGACCGCATCCTTGAGGAGAGTGCTGTTACCAATGATTTAGTCACAATGTTGACAATGGTAAGCATCTCTTGTTACTATATACTCTACCAATAAAATTAGCTGGAGCCATTTTGAATCCCCTCAAACATTTATAAGTTCATCATGCACATAGCTGATAATTGACTGCTCATTTTCAGGTGAACAACGAAGTGTCCCAGAACTCTGCAAAGGGGCTCTACAAGCAAATGCCTGGTTCCTTTAACTTCCTCCGGAAAAATTTCTACTTTCAAACCCAAGGATAGAGGCTTGACAAAACTCTGTTCAACCCTCAGGGAATGTTGGTCTATTTAATGCAATGCAGCATGACTGTGACAGTGATTTCTTCTGATTATGTCTAAATAGAGTTGAAAGATGTATGAATTTGCTAAACTGTGGCTGTACACTCATGAAATATGTAGTTTTATTGTTTTGTAATTTCTTATTGTGCTTTTAAAAGCAGGCTACTTTTCTAAATGAACTCTTTAGGAATATACAGTATATCGTATTGAAAGGAAATATTTCCTTTACTGTTAAAATGTTATTTTTTTCTATGGTCTTGGTGTCTTATGGACATTGCTGTTGACAGTTTTCAAGAGGAGATAATCAACATACTGTTGAGTTTGTACACTGCAAAATCATTTAAAAGACATGTCATTTGCTGACTTCTATTCTGAGTCACTATAAAGCATTGATCTTGTTTATAAAATAAGATTTTTGGTGAAAAACGGGACCAAGGAAAGAATTTCCATTGACCAGACATAACCCACATGTGATAGTTAAATGGAAGAAGGGACTCCTTTGTCTTCTATGTTTTGTACTCCACATTTGTCAACTTCCCATAGAGAACAGAAGCATTTCATATTCTTTGGCTGGTCTATTGTTAATAATCACAACTGTTTGCTACAGCAGTATAGTCCAGCTGTAGTTGGCTACACACACCGTCACACTAATATACACACTCTATACTCTAATATGATACACACAGTTGCCCAGAGTGAAGGTGAGTCATCTAAAGCTTATCATGTGAAATCTAATCAGACCGCAAACACAGCATAACTGGGAGTCAGTTACACTTACTAGTTAACCATTACATCATATTAGGCAGTCCAGCTCTAATAAACCTTAGTTGTGTCATAAAGCAGTATAATAGGCTTGATCATATTTTCAAAGAATTATCTCTCACAGTTTATTCAACTCTCCACCCAACAAAACCCAACAGTAGTGGTAGCAGCACTTAAATGATACCTATAAAATAATGTTCATGTTCTTAGCATTATTATAGATTCTTAAATATTGTCATGCCACTGTTGTTGCATATGCTGCCTGTCACAAAGTTAAAATATCTGAACCTGAGAGTAATCACAAGCTGAGAAGTATTTTACTAGACTGCAAACACCAGTAGATGGTGTTTGTGAGCCACATAGGACATGAGAATCCATAAATACTGTTCAGTCTTTTATTTTTTCCCACTACCACTAGGGGTCTATTTCACTCACCTCCTATCAGTGTACAGTTTCAAACTTTTAATATCCTCAACTGCAAACATTCTGAAAGAAGCCATTGGACATAAACATTACCATGATGTTTCTCATAGCAAATACTACTCTTTATGTGTTTTGGAGACTTTTAACAAAATAATTATTTATCCTGAATTTGACTTAAAAAAAAGGCAGAAATATAATAATATAACTTGAAAAACTATGTCAGAAAAAGTTTTGAATTGTATTTATAAGTCACAGCCAAATGACCTCAGGTAACACACAAAAGTATTATCAAATTAAGGTAAAGATACAAGGTATGTAGATAACATACAATGTAATAACATTGGGGAGCTGGTAGTTCCTCTTTTTGTGCCTTCTCCTACACTATCACCAAAATGTTGACTAAAAGTAGTTACTTATTTTGACCATCAAAACAAACTACAATGAAGCTAACCAGGATTTCATACATATCTAAAACTGTTTTCATCTCCATCTGCAGACAGCTGTTATTTTTGAGAAACCATGGCAGACCAGCGTTCCTCAAATCTAGACATGCAGGAGCCAACAGAACATTTCTTTTTATTGCAGCCATAATTCACATTTTGTTTTATCTCAATATTTCTGCTAGTCGTTTAAAGTCATGATGACAAAAACATTGTGTTTTCGGTACTTTTGGTATTCTGGCATAGCCTCCTCTCAAATGAGTCCTTAAAAAAAGTTCCACCCCCTTACCTCCTATTTGGGTGTA
>JANJYP010218578.1:0-12453 GCA_024605115.1 Rastrelliger brachysoma | reverse complement strand
TAATGGTCAGATATGGGCACTGAACGCGCACGCACGCACGCGCGCGCGCACGCACGCACGCACGCGTGCACACACACACACACACACGCACGCACACACGCACACACGCACACACACACACACACACACACACACACACACACACACAAGCATATTTATACACACACACAAAGCCTGCTCCTCACACCTCTACAGGCATCCCTTCTGTCATTTGGCTCTTCCAACTGAAAGTAGTAGGCTGGTGGAGCTGACTGCAAACTAAACATGCAAAATGGTCAGTGTTGGTTATGAGTACTTTTTATTACTGAAAATTCAAAGTCGGTAGTAAGATTTGATAAATAAAGTTAAAATAAAATTAAATAAATTAAAGTTGATAAATAAGTTATAATATATATAACTTATAACTTATAATAGGCTATATGTGAGAATGCCTGACACTAGGACATGGGGACTTCAAATAACATTAAAACTTTTGGTCACTTGTAAACAAAGCAGTTGACATAGTCTAACATTCATTTGGAAATGTGCTTGCATGCACTTGATGAATGATAGTCCAATACTGACCCTCTTCAAGCTCTGTTTTGGACTCCATTAATTCCTGAAGGAAATATCTGACTCCTCAGCTGCTAAATGCTCCACTACTTCTGCCTGCTAGTTGCTAATTTTGTCTGTCTGCTGTTAAGTGCTGAGCAACAGGTGGAGTACAGTTTTTGTTAGCTGAAAACAGCTGTGCCTAAAAATACACTAATAAGAGCAAACCAAAACAATCACCCAAAACATTAAGCCAGAAGATGCTAAAAAAAAAAAAAAAAAAAAGTTTTAGAGCTGAGGGGAAGGCACAGTTGGTCATAATTCTCTGCGGGTTTGTTGCTATGAGCAGATTTTCATTCATNCAGTTCATTCATTCATTCATTCATTCATTCATTCATTCATTATAATAAATAAAGAGTTGATCAACTTTAGACATCCTTGTGTGTTTATCATTTGCATTTTATTTTATTTTTGGTTGTTTTTTCTATTTGTGTGTGTTTTAAGAAAATGGTTATTATTTATGTCTTATTTAAGTTTGAAGCACCACTGGCTACTCCTGTAAAAGCAGCAAATAATTTAGATGGAAATCAAAACATTTGCACTGACATATGTGTATGAATATACATATTTTTAAATTGATCAAATACCGATACTAGCTGTGCACTAATAATATTTATACTATTGCTATAAATGTTCACCAGCCAGATTAGTTTGTCTCTTTAAGAAATATTTACAAGAAGTACTAGATGATGAACAGCATCCTGCTAAAAGTACCCTCATTATAAAAGCCTGTAGAGAAACTGCAGACCCGTCTGCGTGTCTAAGAACTTTGACAAGACATTCCAGTCAAACATGGGTCAGATGTCAACAATATTAATTTCAGGATTTAACAGTCATGTTTTCTTGTACTTCATCGTAAGGCTGTGATACAGAAGACTGTAATAAAAGCACTCTGCTTCATGAAACAGAAATAATAATCTGAGCAGGGAGAGTAATTCAATGTCTCTGCTCCATACATGAGTAGCTATTGGAAATACTGGTCTGAAGGAACTGGTGAATGTGCTGAGGGAGTTATCAGTGTCTCCCACACAGCCAGCTAACACATGGGAAAGCTAATTGGTTTCAATTATGCAGATGCCAGTGTAATATTAGGAAGGTGAGAGAGAGGCATTAATAAAGAAGCATTGGTTAATTTCTCTCACTAATCAACAGGCTGCACATTTTCATTATTCTCTTGAATGCACAATCATCCAATGAAACACTTTTAGTAGCTGCCATTTCTGTGATTATGAAGACCCTGCTGTTCTGTCAGTAGAACAGTTCCCACCATATTGGAGGATACTGCTTTATATTTGCATAGGTGAAACAGATGGTGGAGCTACATGTCATTAGATTGGAACATTATGTTTGTTTGTGTGTGTGTGCGTGCGTGCGTGCGTGTGTGTGAATGCGTGTGTCTGAGAGACAGAGAGAGTCTGACTTACTGACTTCTGCTGCCCAAACGTAGCCTGAATCCATCACTAAGCCTGCAAGTTATACTCAAAACATTTCACAATAGCTGGGTGGACACTAGAGCATTAAATCAATTTATTGGCTCAACTCATCATATATGAACCACATACAGTACTGCCCTGAAGCCAGGACATCTCACAGAAGAGTTGCCTGGTGTTGCCTTTTAAGCATTTTGAGGCTGGGCAGCTCCAAATAGGATGAACTAGGCAAGTAGGAGCAAAGTAGAAGCATATTGTTATTACATTACGTTACATTATACATGTACATTGTTACATGGTTAAAAGACAGTGGAAACGACGTTTGTTTCTAACTTCATCAACATTATACTGCTGTGGTGCATGAGTTTCATTTCACAGTAACTTATAGCTCATTTAAGCTATATTCCTGTCACCACTAGTATTTCTTCTCTCAGCATGTTTCATTCATGCTACTGCTATATTTCTCTTCAGTGATAATCTTCAAATGGTTAACAACAATTGTGATTGGACTCATTTAAATAAGCTAAGTATAAACATTTACATGACACACATTCTAGTCTGTTAGGGTGCATTTTTACCATTAGCATTGTTTACAGATGCATAAATAATCCACGTGAATATTTGACCATGATTTGGGTTTAGAACAAACACATTTCTCTATTTCAAGTGTTGACATAGTGTAGGCAACAGAATGGGCACTGATATGCATTGGGAGAAGTCAAATCTTGTCTGTGATGTTTTTTTTAGCTTCATGCCAGTATTTAGATTTTTACAGCTTGACTTGAACCTTGTGCTGTTTTTTTCATACACAGTCAGATGAGTGGAGCTCATATTATGTACTTCTGCCAGCTGTGCAGAATTTGCATAGTTACATTTCAAATGTTAATCTGGTTGAGGATCAGAAATGATCAGAATCAGTGATGATGAAATTACACCCTATCTTTAACAAAGAAATTCAGATGACCTGTGGCCAAAGAGCAATTCTATTACACAAACAGAAAAACTGTTTTACTCCACACTTGAGAGAAAATGTCATCGCATATGAGTCAGACATCTGTGTAACTGGCTTTGCTGTGTTCTGTTTTGTAAACTTTTAATTGAGAGCGGAAGGAGGAGAAATTGACAGAGAAAAAAGGAAAGCAGAGAAGGCAAACCACAGAGGACTCCTGAAATGGAAAATGGTAAAAAGAACAAGTGCAGTGAGTGAAAAGAGAAGAAGAAAGACAAAGATAGCAATCAATTTGGCTGGTGTTTTGCAGGGAACCGACTGTCTCTTGGTGTCTGTAATTTTGGGAGTCTTTGAGAAGTTGTTTGTGTATTTTCAGGGGATTAAGGCTTGAATGTGTTTGGTTGCACATGCTTGTACAACTGTGTCGATGAAGTTTGGGCTTATGTGTGTGATGCAATTGTGTCCTGTGGTTGCAGTGTGGATGTTGCCTCTAATCCCCAGTGTTCCGACACAGTAAGTAACCCGTTAAAAGTGCTATGTTTAAGCAGAGAGTGAGGTGGAGATAACAGAGAAAGCAGATAACATGGACTTTATAGGATGTGATCCACTGAAGCTGCTAATTGCTGAGGGCACAGAAATGCTTGGGGCTACAGGCACCAGTAATTTTGTCCTGTGCAGTACTGCAGAACTGAGGGACTCTACTTTGAGAGTGGTTAATGATAATGTTGAATTCTCTTGATTGCACTTGAATTATAAATAGAGTAATTAATCTAAAATGTTTGTAGAAATAAAAATTTACTCTCTATTCTGAGATATTTTAGACATTATTCAGCACACTATTAGATCTTGAAACCATTTACATTTGGAGGAATTGATGTTTTTTATGGCTTTAAAAATAGATATGTAGAAACAGTAATGCAACTAGGCTCATTTTGTTCCCAGGTGGTGACAACAGAGACATGGTTAGTCTATGGTTAGTCCGTGCTTTTGTAATGCCATGCTAATGCAACAGTTAAGTTCTTCTCAAACTCTGAAGAAAGTCATGCTGATTTCACCACAGTCTCTTTTTCTATTTTTTTCACTGTATTTGTTAATATAGATGTGTAAACAAGTGTATTGAGAAAAGGGACCACATTATACTAATTTTAGGCATAGAAGAAATTGGTGAATGCTATTTTCCCAGGTCATAGGAATATTGCTGGCATTTTTTCACTGTTAAACTTCAGATAGAAAGCCAGAGTCACTGTACTCAGTGTTAACCTAAAATTTGGTATTTTAGGTTATTTTGATACTGACATTTCTCACATTATTAGTCTGCCATGAACAGCTGATGTAATTTATGTTTTACCAGCATAATCTTAGTCTTTATGACCATGATTATAATCATTGTTATGGTTATGATTATGTCAAAGTCTAGTATTGCATATTTTTTAGGAAAACATTGGGCTGCTACAGGCTGACTAAAGAGCAGCAGAAACAATATGACAATGCTCTTCCTGATCAAGCTGCATTATAAATGNACACACACACACACACACACACACACACACACACACACACACACACACACACACACACACACACACACACTGCATGGTTATACATAGCACTGTTAGTTCTGTTTGGATCAATAAAGACAGCGTGCTTGTATTGATCATTATGTAAAACAACTGATGAATTGGATTACAAGAACAAAATCTTCACACTCTAACATATCTGCTGCTGTCTTTTTGTTGTACTAGATGACGACCACACACTTCGGATCCTGCTCTACTCGCTCATCTTCTTCCTAAGTGTGTTTGGCAACCTGCTCATCATCGTGGTGCTGACGGTCAATAAGCGTATGCGCACCGTTACCAACACCTTCCTGCTGTCACTTGCTGTCAGTGACCTGATGATGGCTGCCTTCTGCATGCCCTTCACTCTCATCCCCAGCATCCTCAAGGACTTCATCTTCGGAGCTGCCATGTGCAAGATAGTGTCTTACCTCATGGGTGAGAGAAGGAAGGGTAGAAAGGGAAGGAGAATTAGAGAAAAAAGAGGGTGTCAAGAAAGGGGGTTGTCAAGTAATTAGAAAGCAGACAACATTGTCAAATTTAAAGGAGAAAACAGTTTAGAATAAAGATTGCCATCACTCAGATATTAATACCTTTCTTTCACATAAATAAAATGTAATAAATGTAATAACATGAGTGGAATAATAACAACAAAACATACAACTACTTTCTCAAACATTGTTAGTGTCTTTGGGAATGTTTTGCTAAGTAATAATTGTTATATTCTTATATTCTTACATGTACATGCATTGATTTATTTAAGATTTTTACCAAATACCAACCCTCATTTAAATGGCTTTAATGGAATTTTAAAGTTGTCTTATTTCATCTTCTTTATTGTGTATTTATTCATAAAAAATGCCCAAACAATACAGTTAATGTTTTGCTGAGAGTTCAGGTTACAGGCAGAAAGCTATAAAATCATCAAAGAAAAGAACATTCAGAGATATTTAATTAGGTCTGCCATAACTAGAGAAGTAGTTTATGAATGAAACATTTAAATTATATTGACATCGTATTCGCTGTTACACCTTTTGGTGAGCTGCCATGGCAATTCTAGGAAAACATTTTCAAAACAAAAACTCTTTGGATTCACATCACATTGCAGGCTAATCATACATCAGTGTTTGCCCTGTAATAGCAAACCTCTGACACAACTCAATGACATTTTAGTCTAATTATTTGGCTGCCCCCACATTGCTCTGAGAAGCAATTGACTTAAAAAGGAAGGCCCAGTATTTTACTCCATTCAGATGCAGCCTCCACATTGATTTATTTCACTTATAATGAATTACAACATCCATTGAAACAAGTAGCAATCAGGATGTTAACTAGCTCTCCAACCTCCAAAGGCTACTGTCCATCAGTTTACAAAAGGTATAGATTTCCATTGAAGAAAGTTACATTTAGAGACCATTTTCATTTGTATTTCTCAGCTGTGTGTGTGTGTGTGTGTGTGTGTGTGTGTGTGTGTGTGTGTGTGTGTGTTTGTGTTTGTGTGGGTGGGTGGGTGGGTGGGATGGGGGTTGTGGAACCTCAGTGGGATTTGTTTGTGCCTTATTCACTTATCTGTAAAATGCTTCCCTGTTTGCAGTCTCATTGGAAACATGGTTGTAATTCTCCATTTTCACATCAAGGAAAACATTTTTTATATAACAAATTTTCTTTCTTGTTGTTATCTTCATCAGAAAGTGATTTGTCTTCATTATCTGTCAACCTTCTAATTTCTGTCAAGACTTAATTTTCTTTTTTGTGTGTGTCATTTGTGCTATCAATCAGAATCAGTTTTTATGACAGATGAAATGTTTACCACTTACATGTTTAAACATCAAATATTAGCATTCAAACACCAGCAGCCAGTCAGCTTAGCATAAAGACTGGATACAATGGTAACAGCCTGGCTCTGTTAGAAGCTAACAAAATTGTTTCAGTAGAAGTATAATTCTATATACTCTGCCTTAACTCTATAATTGGTGCAATAACATGTAGAGAATCACTTTAATGTAGTTGCTAGTGGGGATGAAGCTATCTTCTAAATTTAGTTGTGGAGTAGAGTGGATAGTACAAATTCCATCTGTAATTGCAATATTTTCCACAACCAACCTTTACCACACACATGGAAATTAAAGAGAGGGAGGGAGAGAGGGAGAAGAATAAACTCATAACATTAGGGATGAAAATAGTAGTAGAATACAAAGAGCCTCGATCCTTGAAAGAAAAAGATGTAATAGAGTTTTATCCTCTCCTGCACTTGCAGGTATAAAACATAGAAGAGTCACAATCAATATTAAATATATGTGGTAGTTAGAGACCAGTACAAATAACAAGAGAAGCAATCTGACAGCTTAAGAGAAAGGCAGATTAAGTAAAACACAGGACCTCTGAATGAAGAACCATCATTAGGATGCAGTGTGGCTGAATGTTTTCTTTTTGTTTCAGCGGGGTCTAGTCCAAAGCTACCCTCATAGATAGAGACAGCATAGTGCATCCCTGAGTTCTGACACACAGACACGCACACCTACACGCACACACGCACACACACACACACACACACACACTAAGAGCATGGATGAAAGAGGTAGAGAGTAATTTCCCGTCTTGCCCTGTCAGGAGGGAAATGGCAGATCACGTCAAGGGCCTAGGCCAACATGATTTCCTCTGCCACAAGACTCAGATAGCCATCCCCTCCTCGCTCCCTCACACTATATTCATTGGCAAGCATGTCTAAGCAGAGCTGTACATTTTGTTCTCAGTTTTGATTGCAGATATTATGTGCACATCAATAAACATGTTTTTCTTTCCTTTTATTATTGACCCAAACTAACAATAGAGTTTTCATTCATAATAACTTTTCCCCCATCTCCTTTCTACAGGCATATCAGTGAGTATCTCTACATTTAGCCTGGTTGCCATAGCGATTGAGCGCTACAGCGCCATCTGTAATCCCCTGAAGTCACGGGTGTGGCAGACCCGCTCCCATGCTTACAGGGTGATTGCCACTACATGGGTGCTGGCCTTCATCATCATGATCCCCTATCCAATAATCAGTCACCTGGAGTCTTTTCAGCGCCCTGACAACACCACTGCTCACCAGTGTCGCCATAAGTGGCCTCTCGCAAAGGCAGAGCAGACCTGGTGAGTCTGTTTGTGTTTTATTTTTGTGTTGTTTAAATAAACAGACTTTTTTACCTCTAATTTCTAAATGACAGTGTTTATGTGTGACCACAAGAAAAAACCTCTGCTCATCTGCTTTTCATTATAATGAGAAAGTGTTTCTTTGTCTTAAACTGTGTCTACACAGAAAGTGTGAGCAGCATGTTTGGCAGAGCAGCAACTGCTCTGTCTGTGTGTTGACACTGGCAGCTTTCAAATACGGTGTTGAGTGTAGTTCATCTGTGTTGCTTTGGGTATAGTGCATGTAACACATGAGCTGTCCAAATAGCTGGATTGACTAAAATAGAATTGTATTGTTCTTTACATCATGTCTACAAAAATAGCTGTGTCTGACAGAACAATCAGAAAGTTGACAAGTCACATAACAACTCACACTTTACTAGTGCTAAACATCTGTAATCAAGACCCAAAATGTTTTTTTATGTTGATTTTCTTCTTTTCAGTTTACCTGTGTAACTTTATTCATATACCCAATATGGTGCTTGAATACATCTTATATTGAAATACAGATGGAGCAATCACTTTTGCTGCTCTTTGCATATGCTACTCATGCATTAGTATTACTGTATTTTTTTTTATAAAGAGGCCATATTGATGTTGAGGCAATCTCTTGCACAGTTAGAAATTCAGCTAACTCCACTTAATTGTGCAGGAATACTTGGCACTGTAAATCTCCTCCCACCAAGGTCCTATCAAACCATTCACAGCTCAGTACATTTCATCAACAGTTTAAAAAGCATAAAATCAATTGAAGTACAATGGAGTTTACTGAGCATTATCTGCAAAACACACAAATACACACAGAGTATCCAAATGCAGTTGAAACACAATACTCACCAGACTCACTGGTGGGGCACTTGTTGAGTTTCTTTTTGATAAAGATAATAAAAGATTGTGGTTGTGTTGATGTAACCACTAGATATATAGTAAGTGTTTATCTTGTCTTCACCTGAGCATAATCATTTTAATTTTCAGAGTAAGCCAGTAGACAACAGCCCTTAAAATGTAACATGAAACCTGCCGTCAGATCATCCATCTCTTTTACTCTCCCAGTGCTTACCATTGGGACATCCTGTTGTTTGTATCAAATAAACTTTATATGAACTGCATCTGTGTATGATGGATGTGTGTGTCTGTGTACTTTCAGGAGAGCACGCTACACTAAAACATCTCATTTACTTCCATGTTTGGGCCTAGAGACAGTTTTCAATAGCTCTTGCTTTCTGTCCATTGGGTATTTTCATAGGAACATAGGAGCAGATGTGAACAGGCAAATGTTTTAATGTGTTTTCATTTCTGATTAGGATCAGGCTTTTGGTTAATTTCTCTGAATTTGTGAACATATGAAAATTATGTTTCAGCTGACTTTAGGCTTGCATATGTGTATATAAATGAGTTTATGCATACTGGATGCAGTTACTTCATGTATTATTATTGTATTTGAGTCACAGACCTAAGTACTTGTTTTTATGAAGAATAAATACCCTGCAACCTTTGAAAAATTACTGTTTATGAGCACTTAGTGTTGTGGAAAAGTATTTCTGTTTCAGGATATTTTGCATGATAGAATTATAGGCTGACAGAGAGAAACTTAACTAAATATTGTGTTATCCAGGTGGCTGCAATAACTATGCTCTGTGTTTTTCCATCTTCTTCTACAAAACAAAGCTCTCCTCTGTCACTCAAAGGCAAAGACAATAATAATGTCCAGGTGTATATGAACATTGTGTTAATACTTCTTTTGTTTCTCTTTTAGGTACATTCTGCTATTGCTGGTGCTGTTTGCTATCCCAGGGGTGGTGATGATTGTGGCCTACGGACTCATCTCAAGGGAGCTTTATAGAGGCATCCAGTTTGAAATGGGCCACAAAAAAGACTCTAATGGTGAGTGTATGTACACATATGGAGAAAAAAACATACTTAAGATAAGATATCAGAGTAGAAAAAACATTTTAATCATGCTGGGTAATAGCAGTTAATGAAACAAGTACTCAGCTTAACAAAAGAACCACGTCTGTAGCATCAGCAGCTAGTAACAGACCAAAAAAGCGAGTTGATGAAATAAAAGAGTGCTCTTATCTTTTACTGCTACTGCTTATAAAAGCTCTGCCCTAATCGAAATTAATAAAACTCACTGTGTAGAGGATGCTGGGAGTCCAGTAAGATGACCTGAGCTTTTCACATGGTTCTGACCTGGTATAGGTGGCGCAGATCATTAAGTAGAGACCTGGGACTGTTGCAGATTTTTTAAATCACCAAACCAACATGTAAATGTTAGAACTAACGCCATAAAAGAAGTATGACTTTCAACACTTTCAACAGACTTGTTAAGAAACTTCTAAGCTTCCTTAGGAAGGAGAATTGTTCATGATAAAATCAGTGTCTTCATCAAAAGTGACTTAGTTCACACACAAATGTGAACATAGCACATCCATACAAAGTGTGTGCAGGGAGAAGGTGGATACATGGATCAATAAAACAACAGAATTGGGCAAGGCTGTGCCATTGGTGTGTGACACCTTGCACGGCAGATTGCTTGTGTGAGTGGTGGAATGTTGGCATGTAGTTTTAAAGCACTTTGAGTGGTTGGAAGACTAGAAAGGCGCAATAGAAATGCAGCCCATTTACTTTAATGAGAGTCAACATTGCATCTCTAAATAAATTTCATCACACTACCTATTGAGGCTCTGATGTTTATCACACTGTATTTCACATAGTTTATGTAATTCATGAGGAATTTGTTTTTAACCACATCAATTCCATTAGCACTATATAATCACTGTAATGTGTGCAGGTTAAATGAAACATAACCTTTTGTGTGCACATAAGAGTATGTTTGGGATGACAGCAGAATGGAGTGTCTGCTGGTGCTCCATTAGAGGATGGAATTGGCTAGCAGCTGCAGGCCTGGACATCACCATCTGTTTGATTTCAGAGTGAGAGGTTCTCTGAAAAAAAGAGCTTGAGAGACAAATAGCATAAGGTAAAATAACCAAACAAAATCTGGGGGAAAAAGATTTTTAAAAATCCTACACAGATTTTAACACCACCTTTTAGAAAATATGTTTAATTTAATTATCTAGGTGTGGTTTAGAAAATAGTATATACCATCTCTACAATACCAGTTCCTCTGTTATATCTGCTTGCCTAAAGCATTCTTAATTCAGAGACCAACTATATAACTACATTTTATCAATAAATTGCAACAAATTTCAGTGGCAATAGAAGAATTGCCAGTCACTCTTACTTCGATTAAGGTGAGCAGCTGCTCTTTAAAGAGCTGTGATTCACTAAAATTAATTGGGCAAAGAGATGTGAGACATAATGCTTTGGTTGATTTTTTTCAGTTGGATGTTGGATAGCATATGATTAATCTGGTCAAATATATCTTTCTAAATCCAGTGGCACAGACTGTGAAACTTATACCAAGTGTGCGAACTATACCGCGGCTTTCGAGGGGGCTCGCTTGGTGGTGTTGGGGGTTTGTAGCCAGACATGCCAGTCTGCCTACAAGGAACCAAGTCTGCATACATGAGCGACATCGAACTGCCAGAGGAATGACTTACCATAAGTTAGTTATTTGTAGTTATAAATTGGTAAATAATGAAGATCTAGCTATTTATAATACAGCCTAACTCTACATATAGCCTAAATAAGCACTGATGAATGGCAGCTGTTAACCAGCAGTATAACAAGATCTAGCGTGAAAGAGAGAGAGAGAGTACCTGCCACAAAATGCGCTATCGCTGATTATGACAATACGAAAAAACAAAACAAAAAGGAAATGCATAGGAAAAGACATAATTTTGTCAATATTTTCGAGACCCCCCCAAAATTTCACAAATCATGTTTTCAGGGGGGGCTCATGTCTCATTAAGGGGGGCTCAGCCCCCCCTAGCTCCCCCTTAGTTCACACCCTGCTTATACCATAATAAAACCGTCCTTGTGGTAGTTCAGGTACAGAGCTTGTTTCATTGCCAAATATGCAACATGTGACTGTTAACCATATACTGTATAATAATATCCCGTCTCTACCATAAGACAGACAGAGGCTTCCAAGAAAAATGACATGATCACTTCTCCTCAGATCTCAGATTGATGGGTCATTAAAACATTGGACTTTAACATGGCACGGATTAACATGGCAAAATGCAGTTTGGTTCCTGTTTTCCACCATAAGTCAACACCAATATTTTCCCCTGAAGCTGGGCTAAGACTAGAGGAGTTTAAAAATCCTTTTGAAATGGGGTTGCATCACAGAGAAGCTTTACAGATGTTCTCTCTAATCTCAAACATGCAGACACTGCAAGATTAGAAATTAATGGCGCATCACACACTACAAGATAATATTATGATTATTATGCCAGAGGAAGCCAGGCACCAACTTATATGATCTTGTCAGATCATACTAGTTTATCAGAAAGCCTCTAGTAGTAGAAGTTTCACAAAAAAATGAATAAGACCATTCATGTGCTTCCAGTGGCTTCCAATGCTCTACCCGACTCTCTAGTTGAGTGTTAGTATGGACACAAAAAGTCTGATAGTGGTTCCTCAGGGCTTGTTCGCTATTGACTACAAGCTCTACATGCTACATTGCACCCTGGCAGGTGTGCCCTTTCCTCCTATCCTGATACAAAAGGCAGTTTCTTACAAAAAGGTAGTGCTGCCACTAACGACTAATTTTCTGATGACTAATCTTTCAACTAATTTTTCGGTTAGTCGACTAATTTAAATGACTTATTTCCAAAAAAAA
>JANJYP010218520.1:0-16362 GCA_024605115.1 Rastrelliger brachysoma | reverse complement strand
GAATATGATAGGGAATTAGAAAATTTCCAAAAAAGATAAGTATATCTTAAAAATTGCAAAAAGAAAAAGAGAAAAAAACCTACATATCAAATCGGCATTTTTTTCTTGAACCTTTCCAAAAAAAAAGCAGTGGACTTTTAGTAAAGATCACTGTGTTGGAATGAAATCTTGAAATTTTGATAAATCGATTACTAATGAATTAGCAACTATTGTAATGTTTGAATAATTGTTTTAGTCATTTTTCAAGCAAAAACACCAAATATTTGTAGATGTGTTGCTTTTTTGCAGTACGTGATAATGAATTGAATGTTATTGTTTTTTGCACTGTTGGTTGTACAACGAAACATAATTTTACACTAATGTCTGGCATTTTATCAGCAAAAAAATTAACTGATTAATCAATGAAAAATAAGCAGCAGATTAAGAAAGAATGAAAAAATCATTAGTTTTATCGCTAAATCAATTTTCACTCTACATTTTATGTGCAACTTCCACAGTGGCTGAGTTAACACAGGTACTCCAAGCCTCAGCGCCTCTGCATCACTCAGCCCATACTCAAAGCAGTACTCTGAAGATGCAGACAAAGTGATTGTTTCGTAGCAGTTGGGGCAGGTTGCAGCTGTTGTTACTGAGAGTGAGCAGAAACTGGGATAAATCAACAGGGGAAGGAGAGGGTCAGACGCTGTTTGTTAAAGCTTTTCCTTCCCTTCACTCCAGCTTACTGTGCAGTAGATTGCCCAGGAGTGCCTTCCTCTAGACTTCACCTTCATTGTGGAGAGAATAATAGACTGACTCTTGTACTGTATCACCAATGCTGGTTAAATATAAGTTCGACATACAGTCCTAATAACATTATTTCTCTCTACTATGTGTGCATGTTTGTGTGGTACTGGAATCCACAGCATACATTATAGGTCCCGTCCACTTAACAGTCGAACCCAGTGGAGAAGTTGAGAGTGGAACACCAGTGAAACTTAGCTGCCATGTGAAAGTCTTTCACCGGTCTCTTTCTACGAGTAAAACTTTCGAGTTTAAACTGAATGGCATTCTGATCCACTCCAATACCACCAAAGAAGACAAAGTGGTGTATGAACTCAACCCAGCCAAGGCAGCCGACTCTGGAAATTATGAGTGTGAGGTAACAGTCAATGACAAGAGCAAAAGCAGCGAACACCATCTTCTCACCATCACAGGTACGGATGAAAAAGAGAACTTAGTACAATATTTTATATTTTGTATAAACATGGGTTATTTGGTTTTACTACATTTCATCTGTTGTTGTCATTATTTGAAAAACATGGGTAAGATAGCATAAAAAATAACTTGAACCTGAAACTCTTTCCATATATCAGCAAGTCAGTGTAAACTAATAATGTCAATGAAAATTAATTTTAGTTAGAAAATTCATCATTGTGAACATTTCGTCTGTGTTATTATTTTGTAAAGTTAGTAATGGACCTCTGAGTTGAGTTGAGTTGAGTTGAGCGAGGATTTTGAAGATGGTGCCATGTTCAAGGAAGCTCCATCGTCACACATTTGATAGGGAGCTACTGAAAATCATTGCATTCAACACAACTGAGAGGACAAAAAACAACATTTACATATTGATGTAAAAAGGATCATTTTTCTGTAGTTTAACTCCATGCACTTCCTGACATTTAAGCTAAATCAGGTTTAATATAATTATTTTACGCTGATTCAACTGTAGTAGGCAGCTATTTTTTTATGAAAAAGTTCCAAAGAAACCACTATACATAACCAACTCAGCACCAAACAGAATTTAGACACAGTTCATGCCTAGCTGGTGAGTATAATGAAGAATTTAGCATCTAAAGTGTGAAATATTTCCTCCAGGAGTGTGAATATTGCATTTACATTCACTCAGTGGAAAGAAGTATACCTCCAAATGAATTATAATGTTGCTTCATAAGTGCTGGTGTAAATAAGCTGTTCAACATATCAACTTAAAAGTTGATTTGCAAGTTTTAAAATACACAACAAATGTTAGTGTCATAATACATGGAGTATATGTATGAAAAACCATGGGTATGGTAATTCGCATCATATTGATCTATTTCTTTCTATGGCCATCAGGTTTTTGAAATTTCTCAAAACCTGAGAACCTAGACTCTGTTATGTCTGTCATATTGAGTTTGTCTCTCCTCAGGCCTACAGACGCCCACTCTTGTGTTAAATAAGAATGTATTCTATGCCAGTGAGGACTTCATGGCCACCTGCAGTGCTTCAGAGGAGAAAGGAGACCTTGTCTTCCGGTTTTACCAGAAATTGAGGACGGGAAAGTCTCAGCTGATAAAGCAGACACCACCATCTCAGAACTCAACAGAGACCAAGCTGACCCTGAGGACGGTTGGAGACAGCCATCTGTACTGTGACTATAAGCTCACATCAGATCCCACTCCCTCCAACCACAGCAACGAGATTCAAGTTCTAGTCAAAGGTGATTAGATGTTATGTTTCAAGAGAAGATCACACTGATTCTAGAAGATTTTGTGATTGACTATTCTGAGTTGTGTCTTGCAGGACTCTACATTAAACCAGTCATGAATGTGCTGCCCTCCACAACTGTCTATGAAGGCGATAAAGTCAAGGTGGTCTGTAAAGTGGTGAATCCACCGAGTAGCGTTGACCTATCCCTGATTAAGAACAAAATATTAGTCACTAGTGCCCCATTCAACCTCACTCATGAATTCATAGCACAAGATGGCGACTCTGGAGACTTGGTGTGCAATGCAGAGTGGAACAATGTGGTAGACGACAAAAATCTAACCCTCACAGTCAAAGGCAAGTACCAAATATTCTCCTTATCATCAGTTATCTAATATAACCTTGATCACCATCTTATCTTATGTTTAAATCCATTTTCTGTTTAAAATGTAAATGCATAATGATTTTTAAACAATTCATTGTAACCCAACAGAGCTGTTTTCAAAGCCACGCCTCAGTGTGTACCCCATAGACGTATTTGAGGGAGATGAATTCAAGCTCACCTGCTCTTTATCCATATATGTTCCTGAGAAGATCGTCAATGAAACCGTGCAGTTTTCCATCTACAAAGATAATGTCAAACTCACTGATAAAGAGACATATATTGATGTGGCGCACCGTAACCAAAATTCTAACTACACCTGTAAAGCCTCTCTTACACACAGTTTTGTCAACGAAAAACGAAGCCAAACAGTTGTTGTTAAAGCCAAAGGTAAGTCATCAAATGCATGGAGCAAGGACAGAATCAAAATAATCACTATATTATCACAATAAAGATACTGACTATCTGTCTGATGACTGTTTTCTCAGTTCCTGTTTCAAAACCTGTTTTGAGTGTGGTTGGAGGGAAACTGGTGTTGGGGAAGAGCTTCCAGATGCTCTGTCACAGTGACAGCGGCACCCTGCCCATCGAGTACACCCTGTTTGGCCAAAAGCAATCAGTGCAGAGTGTAGTGAGGAAGCCTGGGGAACAAGCTATCTTCAACGTCTCAGCCATCTACAAGCGCTCAGACATCAACGGTTTTCTTTGTCATGCAAAAAATAGCCAACACAAGCCTCCCATGGTATCACAACAGCAGCTGCACCGTTCAACCACAGTCATAGGTGTGTTGGATGCGTTAACGTTCACAACACATTCAATCAAACACTGTATATAAGCATTGTGAATTGTATGTTTATCATGGATTTTACTCTCTTTAGAGCCAGTGTCGGAACCAGAGTTGACCACTGAGACCAACATGGTGGACATCCCTGAAGGGCAGGGTGTGACTCTTGTCTGCACTGTTAAAAGAGGCACACCTCCCATCACATTCACCTGGTACCACTTTGAGACAGGCCGTGCACTTGCTTTCCAGACCTCCGAGAAACTAAAAGGGATCTACAGGATCTCTAATGTTAACGGACAGCACAGAGGGAATTACTACTGTACGAGCACCAACCAAGCCAATGAAACCAAACGGAGTCCATTTATCCTGATAGGAGGTGATTTTTCAGTCATCCATACCTAACCTGTGTGTGTGTGTGTGTGTGTGTGTGTGTGTGTGTGTGTGTGTGTGTGTGCGTGCGTGCGTGTGTGTGTGTGTGTGTGTGGTCTTTTTCTATTATACCATGAGGGAAATGTGTTCCTATTTCATGCTGTGCATAGCATGTACTGTATTGTATTGAAGTGATCAGCTAAACTTATCACTTCAGGAAATATTTATTGTCTTGGGTGAATCATTTACTAATGACACAACACTACTGTAGGAGGATGAAACATAGACATTTGGCTGATACTGATGAGATATGTATTGTGACGGTCCTGTCTCTATGCCTCCAAGTGATCATACACGCTGGCCACTTGGCCAAGGGGATGTCCCTTTGGTCAAATGGTCAGCACGCATGACTCTTACTGGGAGGCTGTGGGTTCAAATCCTGCACGGGCCCTCCTTAGTTGCAATGCCACAGTATCAAATAAGTAAGTCCCTCATGCTTATAGGTAAATTGAATCCAACAAATCAGTGCCAGACTCTGCCACCAATGGTGAAAACAACTCTATAAGAAGATAAATACAGAATGTAAAAGTGTTGATTCGTTCAAATTGTATTACTGTAAGGGATTGGGGTATGGTATGTATTTGTGATGGTCAGAGGAAGAGCTGGCAATCTCATTATGTTAATGAGAATAGGCATTGGGTTTTTCATTGATTCACATTTTTAAAAATGTTTTTAAAATGATCTTAATTAGTAGTAAATAGTTGACCTTCCTGGTGCCCATTTTGAATGTAACATGCTGTATTTTAACATTAAATTAAACCATAATGCGTACTTATCCATGTATTCTACAGTAAAGATGGCTGGGTGGAAGAAAGGCCTCATAGCAGCCCTCTGCATCCTGCTCGTAGTAGCCTTGATCCTTTTTATTGTCCTCAAAAAACATCTCCTTCAATGTAAGAGGAAAAGAACAGTCAAGCTGTCTGTGTGAGTAACATTGTTCATGTTCTTATCAAGAATCTGTGTTTTTTAAGGTGAAATAGCATGAATTACAAGAGTAAATAGTATGGTGACACCCACAGGTTTTCCTGTTTTACAGACCTAATTGTGTTTTGTGTCTCCCTCCTCTTAGGAAGTCAGCCAGCAACAAGGTAGAGCGGCTAAGCCTCACCCAGGCAGAGGTCAACGAGGCTGCCAATGGTAAAGCCTAATATGCTGATATGAACATTGCATTACTATTAGTTAAATGTTATCTTTGTTTACTGTTTATTTTCACATTTTCACACATTAAAACAATTATGTAAATCATATTGACAGAAGAAAAATGCAATTTGAACTGTGGCTGATGTCGTTTGTCCTTTCTCTATAGTCACGCCTGGTATGATTGGAAAGAGCGTTTGGAGTGAACATGTATCAGGCTCTGGTGAGTGGGGTTTTTAGTGATACAGTTATTAAAGGATGAGGCTAGTGTTATTTTACTTTTTTATTTGTTGTCCATAAATTAAATGAAAAGACCATAACCAACCCGATCTTCTTGCCCTGACTGTGCTATAAAAAAGAGAGAAATTACTGTAGTTTTATTTAATTCAAAATAAAATATGAATTTGTTACAGACTATTTTCAGTGGCATATTAATACATAGTTGGTTCTTTAGTAGATATTTGCAACAGGAAATATGTTTTGGATTGACTCAAACAAAAAAAAACCCTACAGTGGCTATTACTTGTCCGTAAAATCAGTTCATTGTCAGTTTTGGTATTTTCATAGAATTTGTTGACATTAGGGAAATATATTTTGAATATTATTATATGTAACTTTTATACTGTTAGAAAAAAAAATATGTGAAATGCTGTGAAATGTAACTTTATACTGTACTGTGCTCCAGAGTCTGATGACCAGAATAGTGTGACCTCTCCAGAAAACGTAGCACCTCCTCAGTATACTGATATTCAGCCCAAAACAGCAGATCCAAACACAGGTGAGACTGCCTTTGAACATTAATATAATTGATAAAGTACACATTTATATTTTCAAAATAAATCTCATTAATTTTGACCTCAGAAAAATAATGTGTTTTTTCCTTGACGGCACCAGTAAAAACGGGAGCAGACACGGTGCACAGTGAAATACGCAGGTCCATGCAAGGTACGGAAAAACATCCTCCTCTTCATTCAAACCCCTCTGACGTTACACAAAGACAAAAAGTAGGCCGCTTTCTGAAGTTTGAAAAAAGCGCCAGGAAACAGGATCAGCTCCAACTGTAAACATCTGCATTGTTAGTGAAAGAATGTCCCATTAAATCAGAAGGCCCATTCACCAGGTGTCCATTTCCTGCTTTCGTCAAAGGGAACTGTTCAAACAATCATAACCAAACAGCAAGTACATCCGTTAAGACTGAGTGGGCAGCGTATTCCATTGTGTGATACTCATGGGGGGAACTCTTATCCATTGTTGAGTCATTTGTCCCTAATAACAGTTTAAATGTCAGCTGCATCAGTATCAACAATGATACAGCAATGGTGAGGGAGAGCACAATATCAGGTTTGTTTTTTTGTCCTATGAACTGACTTGCATATACACACTAACAGTAAAGTGAATGCAAGTGTGATAAGTTCTCCATTTCCTGGGAGCACAGAGCTCTTCATGAGGATAGTGATGATTATGCAAGCCCTCCTTTAATGCTCAGTCTCCTTTTGTTTCCTGAGCATGTCCTCTGGTTTTGTTTTTGCAGGTGTCCAGGAGAATGCTGATGGTGTAAGTAGAAACGCACATTTACACATATCATGCATAAAGCACAGGCTTATACTACAAATAGACACACACGCATACTTACTCACACATACATACACATACACAAATCTATTTATTGTGTCTTTGCTCAAATACATGTTGAGCTGTTTTTATTGTTTGTACATAGCTGCAATAATTTTATTCCATGTTATAAACAACATTCATTTTAATGGTCCATAAATTCATGATAATTTTGAAGAATGTTTTCCCAGAAAAAATGTTATTACGCACTAATTATTTAATCAATACACATCACTTCACACTACACAGTTAATTAACCCAGGTTTCAAATTATCTTTGGTGAACTTTGGTGTTTTATATGTGAATTTCCTTGCAGGTTTTTTATTGAATTTGTTATGTTTCTTGTGAAACCATGTATAAATCATTTGTTTTTGTGTCTATAAGCAATAGTAATTTAATTATACTATTTGTTCTGTTTCACAGTAAAATATGGGCCTAAAGCATGTATGACTTCTGTCCTATATTCTGATGTCGCTCTTCCTATTGTTCCTCAGATTGTTGTTCAGTTCTACTCAAGAGGAATGTGTTAACATCAAGTTATGAATTAATCAGCAGTGTCATGTATGGTAGTCATCTTGCAACCAGTGCTAATCTAGTTTAATCCAGTTCAAAGTGCGAAACCGGTATTATTTCTTCACACAAGCATCATATTTAATTTTTCCCCTCCCAGCAGGGGTCAGTGGAATATGCACAGCTGAATCATGATACAGAACACCACAGTGACCACAATGACCACGGTAACCACGGCAACCATACTGTCCAGGATGACCACATAGATGAGATTGACAACAGTGCTGTCACTGGCACTGACGACCGCGAGGAATGAAAACCGAACCCAGTGACAATATTTATTCATCCAGCTCGTTAATGCAGCTGGAGTCTGTTGTGCTGAACAACCTTAAACAGCCCTGAGCAGTTGCATGCTTTTGGTATTTTTGTAGCGCTTTGCAAAGAACATTCAATATTGTAAATTCACTTGCTTTGCCTTGAGGAAGGGCAAATAAAAATTCTTTTGTTAAGTGTTTGTCTTTTTTAGTTTTCTTGCCAAGATGCAGAGAGAGGATGTGTGTAGTTACCCCAACAGGAAATAACATTCAGATCTATATCCTTCCACTGGTGGCTGTGGTGACAGATTCTGAATGGGAAGAAAAGCCTTTTAAGTCAGCAGGGTAGTGGTATTACCTCCTAATGACGTGCCTGGTAACACTTTCATTAGCTCCCTCTGCAGTGTGAGAGCCAGAGTTTTCTGCTTGAACCACTAGAGGACAGACTACAGGCAACACTGCATGGAAACTTGGTGCCATCTGGCTGTGGGCTCTTTTAATGTGAGAAGGGCTTTCACCGTCAGGAGATATCAGTTTCATTTTCCATTATCTAATATTTAATTGAATGACATAACATGGACATATTCAAGGTCTAACCTATATATGCTGGTATGTTTAGCAGGTGAATCTCTTGTTGATTAAGACTGTGTACTGAAGGTGACTGAGCATAAGAAGAGGATACGCTATTAAATTACATAACTTAAATATGTCTTAAAGCACACTAACTATACCTTTTGTATAAGTTTACCTTTTTAAACTAAACTATGCTATGAAAGGCACTTTACTCCAGTGTAGCCATTGGAGTAAGTACGAGGCAATCATTTGTTTGTGTAACTTCTCTCTTTTTAAAATATTATTCATCCGTCCATTATCTGTCACGTATCCATAAAATAATTGATAATAAGGTTCTAATATCTGGGGTCACTACTTTAAAAAATGCTTGTAATATGATGTTATTTTTGATGTTCATATAGCGGCATTATTGTACATATACAGGTACTATTGATTGTAGCGGAGTAGCCTCATGAGTGTGGTCATCCCCAGAGTCACAGCATGTTGGAGGTACAGTACATGATGTCCACACAGAGCCCACATGTACACCTTCTGATGACAAAGTTTATGTTACACAGATCTTAGTGGACCTTTGTGTACCTTTAGACAGTTTATCACTTCTCTCTAAAAACATTTTAGAAATGTACACCAGCCAAGTGGCAAACTCCAGGTCTGAAAAGTATAGCTTTGAAAAGTTACCCTGCTTTACATTTGATTATTTATTTCTAATTATTACACACACACAAAAAAAATGTGTATTGGATACATAAATATTTGAACAAATTGTACTATGATGCTTTGTCAAAATTATTCTTCAAAACTGCACACCAATTAAGCTCCTTTGAAATGAATTGATTTTGTTTTTTTTAATACTGTATACAGTTGCCATTTTTACTGTAGTTCTGGGTGTGTATGTCAAAGTTGTGTTGCCTAGCAACGCAATTTGAACACACTGACAATCCTCCAGTTGGTGGTGCCTAGCTGACTGAGATGGCAGATCTAATAACAGTTTTCTAACTAACTATACAATATATCGCCGATGTCACATAAATGTCAAAAGTGTGCTGTCATTATTTTTTTATATGTTTCATCTCAATATTGGCACATGTGCACAGGCAAATGGGAATACGATAGCAAACAAGAACAGCGCTGCACAAGAGTTATTTGAGTGCGTGGACAGCATAGATCAGGTTCAGTCAGTTCACGCCAACTGCTGTGGACAGACTGGATTATGAGTATCTGCTTTTTTTGACAGGAAGCTCTTAGGAACACTGAACAGTAGATTAAATCCATGTGGGAATCTGTAACACCTGACACCAGAGCTAACACCAACAGCCTTCCACCAACTCACACACTTTCATCTCCATTCTTAGCACAGACTAATGTATAGACTGGCAGAGGAGATGAAATTCATCTTCATTATCTGCCTGCCTATAGTAAATGCGTGTGTGTGTGTGTGTGTGTGTGTGTGTGTGTGTGTGTGTGTGTGTGTGTGTGTGTGTGTCTTATGCCATTTCATCTAGAGCTCTCCACCACTTCTGGTCTTTGTTCACTGATGCAATTGTGCTAAGTCTTCATGAATGTGAGCATATGTGACACCAGGGTGTGGTACAGTATTTCCAGGGTTTGCACCATTCCCTCAGGTCCTCAAGCTGTCATATGCTGAATGATACGTGCATCTTGGCTGCTGTGGGGTCCACAGAGGCATCTATGAATGGATATGACCTCAACTCCAAGGTGCCAAAATGAAAACTCACTCCTGCTCTGAGGATAGAATCAGTCACCTCATGGTTTATTAATCATATTATTTAATAGGGAGGCAGGGAACAGCATATTCTGAGCGCCAGTGATAACGCACACAGGAATTGATACTGTGTTACGTTAACATCAGGAGTGCAAGTTATACAGTGTCAGAGTTGTTAGAAACAAGCTAGTAGAGTATAAATAAACAGTGGGTATCTTAAATTAAAGGTTGGATCTTCAATGGGTTTTATTTTTAGATCCATGTGACCAATTAAGCAAAACCACATAGTCATAAAACTCCCACCTGTGTGTTTGCAGCAGGCTACAAAACCATCAGGGAAGATGAGAGTACCTTGACTGCATTCCTGTGGGCCATTTCAGACACTGTACACTTTGTCCAAGGATGGTGCTGTTCTGCTCTCAGAACTTAGCTGCCTGTCAGCTCTCTCAGAGAGAAGTTGATGGATTTACTACTGTTCTGAAAGTTACGATGTCTGAGGTCATGTGTCCTCACAGACCTAGGGACACCACCACCCCCAGAGTAATACTGTAACATGATTAATGCTTATGATGCCAATAGTGTGATAACTGAGGAAAGAGGGTGGACTGTACATACAGTACATATAATAAAGGTGATAGATCAGTTTGTTGAACATTTCAGTCTTACGAGCATATCTCCTCTTTATTGCACCACATACACTGTTCGTGTCTCCACCATGTAACCTGATCCAGCCACCCACCCCCACACCCCCCAGATCTGGAGCACAACTCCTGAAACTGCCATTGGCTGCTAAGCTAAAATTAGCATATTGACCCCTGTGAAATGCATGCTGGGAATATCCTGTCTCTGACTTGGCCTTATGGGGCCTGTGCTGTTTGTGGTCTTCAGATTCAGCAATGAAGTCATCATGTAGACCTCATATTTCTTCTTCCTGCAAAGACACATTTATATGATAATGATGTACAGTAATTGTTATGTAACGTTAATTTGATCTTGAAATTCTATACAATATATATTTACTTATGCTATTTTGTGCAAGCATAGTATTACTATTCTGTATTGAGTGCATTCTTGCAAATGTGAGAGCAGTAATTGTGGAAGTAGTACTGGTTATTACAAGTAGGTAGTACTAGTAGCCTAATAGTTTGGTTTTGACATTAGACAGGCAGACATAAAATTCTGCAAATCAGATGTTAAATGTATTATGTATCAGCTTGTATACCTCACCCAAAACAGCATTACCTGTAGCATTCGTCGCCTAAGATGCTAGTCAGTCATCCCAACCAATATTTTTGACAATCTCAACTAATTCATCGTCATTCAATTCCTTATCTTGTTACCTAAAGTCTAGGCAGAGTTAGCAGGTCTGTGCATTTCCTTTAAAAAAGTGACCTGATTTATTGATAACCCTCAGGACGTATTATACAGTGGTGGAAAAATGTTGTAAAATGTAAAGCACACTAACTATACCTTTTGTATAAGCTTACCTTTTTAAACTAAACTATGCTATGAAAGGCACTTTACTCCAGTGTTGCCATTGGAGTAAGTACGAGGCAATCATTTGTTTGTGTAACTTCTCTCCTTTTAAAATATTATTCATCCATCCATTATCGGTCACGTATCCATAAAATAATTGATAATAAGGTTCTAATATCTGGGGTTACTACTTTAAAAAATGCTTGTAATATGATGTTATTTTTGATGTTCATATAGCAGCATTATTGTACATATACAGGTACTATTGATTGTACCGGAGTAGTCTCATGAGAATGAGTGTAGTGATCCCCAGAGTCACAGCATGTTGGAGGTACATGATGTCCTAAGAGAAATGTGTTTGGACACCCTTAAAAATATACACAATCTCAATGGGCTGAAAATTTGTATCCTCAGGCGTGTTTCCTGTGTTTTGTCTCTGAAGAACTTTTGAATGTACTGGTTTTATGTAGACATGACACATTGTGTCTTTTAATAAAAAGCATGGCCATCATTAGTTGATCATTAGTACCAAAATGACCCAATACTCAAAATGTCCCATGTATTTTTATGGAACTAATCTGTTTTTAAGATTTATTTTGAATTTTACCTGTGACTAAAAGAAATTGCACTTAAAGAACTAAGAATGATTCTTAATGCAATATTTCAAAATTCATGGGATGGCCAAAAACTTTTTTTTCACATCCTATAGTGTGACAGTGTGATCCATTGTCCTTTATATGCTGTGTAAAGGTTAGATTTAGTAAGTCCACCTGTTTGATGTCATCCATCTTTAATGACTTAAGCTCTCACAGATCCAGGAATTATTTCATCATAACCTTGTGCAATCTGGTCTGCAATCACAATAACGGTGAATCAGGTTTTTCATTGGGCACTGCTTTGACCACGAACCATTTCCAGACTGGAACATACTCACACATCCATTGTGCAATCAAGCATCAACAAATTATACACATGTATGCACAACTTTTAACCCCTGACCTCCTTTTCCATGGATGCTTACTTCGGTTAAGGTAACTCTATCCTCACACAAACATTCAGCCAGCCTTGGTGCTACTCCCGTTCCCCTCAGTGCAAAGACTCAGCCTGCATGTGTGCAGGGCAGCTGTTGTGCCTGTTTACTGCCTTTACCTCTTTGCAGGGAAGCATTCTTCCTACTTGGTCAATGTCAGCAACAGCGTTCCTTAATGGGGCAGCAGCTTTCCTCCCCTATCTTCAATTGGGCCTTTGCATGACATACAAAGAACTATTCTAAACTGTAAATTTATTCACTGCTGCGCTGGAAGCCTTTTAGATTTAGGGTTACATAGGTCACTGGAATATATGAAAGTGTTTATGAAGAAATGTGCACCATCAGGAGGTGTCGTGGTTCAAGTGCTCTGCCCTTTGTTATGCCAACATTTGGACATGGCCTGAGCAGCTATATTTCTCTTGGAACAAAAAACACATTTACACTCCTAGTGGGCAGTCTGCAGAGTTCAGTGAGCTTACCAGCCTGCACCTGTTACTGTTGGGTCTACATAACAGCTATGATATTATTTAATCATAGCTAATAATTTGATATTATTATGATTTAAAACTTTTTAAAATTACTCATAGTTTTATTTGAGGTCATCTGTGCAGGCTTTAAGCTCTGACTCTGACAATGAATATGAGTATACAGTTCAGTCTCAAGGCCAATCCAGGATAATTCTAATGATATTGTATATTTTTACACTTTGGTGCTATTTTCACAGGATGAATAGTATTCATGAATAATCTAAGCCATGTGGTTAACTTTGATGAATTGACCTTTAACTATTATAGCCTATTTAATTGACATGGAAATTTCATCTATCTTTTCTTTTTACCAACAATGTTTTTGCCAATTAATGTCAGATTGTTTCATATTTCAAAAAGTTAAGAATTGATTTGGTCAGGGGTAAAATAAATAAATAAATAAAAAGAACATATACAAGAGTCTACATTGTGTGAATCGGCAGATATAAACTTAAAATTCTGTTACTGGTGCATTCAAACAACATATAGGTAGCAAAGAACTAATTCCATTTCATATTTAACCACCAGACAGATGTTCTCAAATGTTGCATAGCCAAAAGGAGCCATCACTAATGGTCATTAATAAAATGCTGAAAAAGAAGACATATCCTATGTGAGGCTATGTGAGGTTGCTTTTATTAGATAAAATATTTAAAACTGACTCAGCATGCATATTGTAACTCTGTTTCATGTACAGTAATGAAAACATAGCAGTGGATCTGGTATCTGCGTACCGAGGTATGATCTTTACAAAGCACATTAAGAATAAACTTGATGAAAATTTTGATTTCAGCAGATTTTTTGCCATTTGTTTAATACATTGTGTAGTGTAGCTCAGCTACATACAACCGTGAACATTTTTAAATCATAAAATGATATCTCACCTTGACTTCATTTTGTAACAGTGTTTGTTGGATAACTTAGGATGTCAGATAAAATCAATTCACATTTCACATCACAATTCTTTCTGAACTCTCTGAACCTTCTGAAATTTAATTTTAATTTCCAAAAGAATCAAAATTAGTTTCAAAAATTTCAAATATGCTATTTAAATGATATAATATAAGAATATAAAAAATATCATTCCGTAACATTGGTATTGGACAATTTCCCATGGAAACTATGTGCTTGTGACTGGACTGGGAGGTATGGCAACCATGAGGGTCATGCCGCGTATGTAGGACTGGCAGGCTCATTTTCAACAGCAAATGGCTCAATTTACGTTTCATTGGCTCAGCTGAAGTGCTTGCTTTGCTCTCTTTATCAATTTATCTCACATCTTCTGATTATCTACATGCATCTGATGCATTTCTTTTATTAAAAATAATTTTCATTTAATTATATTCATTTTTTTTTATTTTAGTAGTTACAAGTTTTATTGCTTATGCATAAGTTGTCTAAATGAAGCTCAGCCAAATACCCTACTAGTGAAGGTCACTGGAAACATGATGAAGTAGCAGCTGTAGGGCTGCAACTAACAATATTCATATAAATTAATCTGTCAATCATTTTCTCAGTTGATCGATTTGTTCTTTGTGATATCAGAAGGCCAAAAAATTATAAAATGTTTATAGAACTGTTTCCCAAAGCCAAAAATGACTCAAATGTATTCTTTTGTCTTGACCAACAGTTGACAATTCAAAGGAATTAAATTTCCTATAAGTGGAACCAGAAAATGTTCATATTTGAGAGGTTAGATAGATCATTTGTACATTTTTCATGTAGAATGACTCCAAATGATTAATCAATTATCAGAATAATGATTCATTCAATAGTAGCAACTATTATTAAAGATTTACTTGTGCAAATGTAATTATTTTGATGTCTAGCAAAAATCTGCAAACCTGAATATCTAAATATCAGGTTCAATCTGTAACATTTAAACTATGAATTGTTGGCCCTTTAACTTCTAGTCAAGTTTTTGGTGTTTAAGCCTCTCACAGCAGCAGGCATCATGGTGTTCATATTTCTCTTTGAACGAGAGGGGATTACTCGCTCCTGATTTAGATTACTTTTTTTTCACCCACTGCGCGTGCCGTAACGTGATACTTTTCAGCCTGAATGGGAATCTCCCATTGGGCCTGTTTGGGGAACCAGACAGACACTAATCCCTACAGTTTGTTTACTGTCCAGTGATCCAGGTGTGTCTATACAGTATGCTGCCTGCGAAGACACAGACCACTGCCACTGTTGTCACCCATGGGCAGTTTCTGAGAAAAGGCTTGTATTACAATGTATGTATTACAACCTGGCACAAAGTGTGTATTCTCTATTCTACTTATAATTGATCTTGAATTGCTTATAATTGAGCCTGAACTATCAAATAATTGCCAGAAGATTTAAATTGTTTGAAACTGACACGTAATTTAAAAAATAAGACTTTGCATCTATGAGTTTGGTTTTGTTTCATATTTGATACACTAGGATTTTCTGCAGTTTATCTTTCATAGCATGTTTTAAAACCTATGGAATACAACATTTTTTAAAGTCATGCATAAACTCATATCACCACCTTCAAATGTGTTAATGCATGATAATAATAATATATAATGCATGAAATTGACAGGTGTACAGATAAATGAGTTTCTATACCTGTTGTATCTAATTTGATACACACATTTTCAACAGGAATATAACATAAAATAAGCTACAAAATATTTCATCATTCAATATTGCATTAGTTTATCTGTCTACTACATGCATCTGACATAAACATCAGGTTTTTGAGGAATAAATAAGATCACACTAATGATTCACTTTGTGATACAGGTTTAAATCTGGTTTTATGCATACACATGAATTACTCAAACTGAATTTTCAGATACATATGACTCGTGTTACAGTGACCTTTTAAAGCAATATTCATGAGGAGGGAGGAACACTGGATTAGTAGCAGAGGTGCAGGGGCCAAAAAGTATGTATGTGTGTGCATGGTCAAGGTATTCCTCATTTAGGGATGTAATATCCCCTTACTGTAAACTATTAGAGTCCTCTTTATGCCAAAAAAGACTGCTGTCAAGGTAAGGGTTATGTTAAGGTCAGCGTAAGGGTTAGGGTTATGCAAGTGGTAGTTATGGTTAAGGTCTCCAGGAAATGAATGTAAGTCAGTGCAATATTGTGACTGTGTATGTGCATGTGTAGAAGTAGATAGAATGAGGACTTTTACTTAGTAACTGTAACTGTAACTGTAACTTGCACGCACCACAGGGTGGCAGTGCAAATCCAAACACATGCAGCTAATTAGTGCTTGGGGATTAGATACAAGTTTTTTTGTTTAATTAGATACAAGCTTTGTTCAATCAATGACACTTTAACAGGACAGTTATTCTTCTGTGGTTGAGTAATAGTAAGTCAGATGTTACTCAGCTACTAATGTTAACGTTGTCCATACAATCCAACCCATAAATCAGAAATATATATA
>JANJYP010218378.1:0-26824 GCA_024605115.1 Rastrelliger brachysoma | reverse complement strand
TCCCCATGTGCGTGGTTACTCTTTCCTGTCTGGATGTTTTCTCTGAAGGCCATGATCCTCACAGGGCTGAAGGATGAACCAGTTCTAGACAATACTGTAGGTGAGGGCAGGAGTCAGGAACACTGACCTTGTATAATCCTCTGCATCATCTCAACTCACAATCTGCTCACTGGCTTCCACACTGAAGCCATGAATTGAAGAAAGACAAGACAGAAAACCTATTGAGCTATTTTGTGCGCAGGAGCCATCCATTGTAGAATTTTTTTCATGTTTTATTATTGTCTTTCTACAGCTCTTTGTTTCTCTAGGCACAAGCCAACAAACTGTATCAGCAGCTACAGCTCTCCAACGTTCGGCCTCCTAGTATACGACTAGAAACCAATTTCGGCAGGCGGCGATGAAAAAAAAAAAGAATCAGGCCAGTTCTCTGGGGAAAGATAGAGGGGCAGAATGTAAACTTCCCTGGCAAGCCATCCCTGGTGGATTGAACTGTAAAAAGAAGCTCACTCCAATACAAGATAAACTAAGTGGACAGTTTGCATAACCTGATTAAGTGAATTACATTACAGATTATGTAAGGGCTGCAAAATACAAGAATCCACTGTTCATGCATTTGAAGAAATATGTTATCTTTGTATTCTTGGCTTGGAATTTGTGGGAGATACATCTAATAAAAAATGTAGTTAAATGTCTTTTGTGCTATATGTGAACCACAAGAAGATTTTAAACTTTAGGGATCCCTTAAAAATAAACAAATTAAACATATTTAAAGGAGTAGTTTGACATTTTGGGATATGTATTTGCCTCCTTGCTTAGAGTTAGATGATAAGACTGACACCACCATCGTGTCTGTAAATATGGTTAGCTTAGCTAAGCTTAGCACAAATACTAGAGACAGGGGTAAACAGCTTGCCTAAATCTGTGGCAACCTTATAATGATGACAAGACGAAGTTAGAATCATATCCCCCAATAAAACCACAACATGTCATTTTCACACTTTGGTTTTTGTATGGATTACACAAACAAGATACGTTTTAATTAGTGAGCTTTAGATATACAGTATTAGTAAGTGGATGTGGATACAGCAAGGCTAACTGTTTCCCTCTGTTTCCAGTCTTTATAGTAAGCTAAGTTAAACTGCTGGTGGCTGTAGTTTCATATTTATCATAACATATTTCTCAAAGAACTATTCCTTCAACAGACTAGTGCCAGTTTTTTATTGAACATTAATTCATCTATATTTTAAAGGACTTATGGAAAGGATGCATCACTCTGGAGCCCCTTGTATTGATGCAGAGGAGGCCACACTTTTGAACACCACATTTTAAAGCCTGGCTAAAACTGGAATTTCAATTAAGATCACACCAATCATCTCTCTGCCTCACAGGTTTTTGAGTCACAGCTGTCGATGCAGCAGGACAGCAGCGAAGGTCACTTGTTTCTGAAATGAATTACTTCACTTTGTGCAGGCATCTTTGGTTTCAGTCTTTTTGTACGAGGAGAGAAAAGAGCTTTGTTCACTCACCACTCCATAATACCTCATAATGCAGATCAAGACCAATAAAATTGAGATTTTGCTATTTGAGACATGTTTGTCTTTTGCAGTTTTTTTTTTTAATACGTTGCCTGTGAGACAAAAATACATAACAGTGCAGTTAATTCACATTGGCAGCATGCCAGGAAAAGTTAGGATACTCACTCAGGAAAAAAAAGGGAACAGTTTCCCTCGATAACAATGGCACACATTATTGCTCTTTAGCTCACAATGGTTTTCTGTACAGCTTGTGGTATTCCTGCAGTATCCTGTTATGGGGAACAATCCAATTCCTATGACATAGTTACAGATCAGCCCGAGAATAACAATCAGCAAATACATCATTGGAGTGATACAGTGAGCAGTTACTTCTGGCTATTCTGTTTATAAATACAATCCAATAAAAGCACACAACTGTATCATAAAAAAGTAATTTTAGCCAATGAAACGAAAATGTTACACAGAATTACGGACATTCAGCCACAGGACGCTTTAAGGGTACATTTATATCTGATCTGCTGCTGCTGTGGCATGAATATTTCATTTTGGTAGTCAGCAGCATTGCACTGGCATATTTCATATTTATATGCAAACCCTTACTCAGAGTAACATGCATTGCCTTGATGAATAAGAGATCTCTCTCACTCTCTCCCAAACTCTCTGCCCCTCTCATATTGTTAGACTGTCAACAACTGACACACGCCAAAGATGTAGTGAACAAACAAACAAATGGATAAGTGAGTGCACACCACTGATTGTCAGTGTGTAGTATTTGTGCATGTGTCCAACTATGTGCGTGTGTGTGTCAAAGTGTGTGCATGTGTGTGTGTGTGTGTGTGTGTGTCTCTGGTACCCTGCCAGAGTCTGAGTCGGTTCTGCTGAGTGGGCAGATTCTCTGGCGGAGTGTCCCATTGGAGTGACAAGTGCATTTAGAAACAGCCTGATGGAGTCATTAACGGCAGCTCTGCTCATTAGCAACACGTGCACACACACATGCACACACGCATTCACACACGCCGACCCCTCGGTAACAATAGCGTCATTGTTGAGTTATTACACTGACAACAGATAAATCTATAAAAACTGGTGGATACAGCACATTTATATCAAGCTATAATATGGAGCATAATATCATTTAAAAAGCAGGCTGACACATCTATTTAAGAAAGCCAGCAATCACACACACTCACACAAGAGCACAATCAAACCGCATTGATTACTGGAATAACAACAAAGCAACCTCTATTGATCATCTTGTCTTTTTTGTGTATGTGATTCAAGCAATGTCGTGTAATCAAGGGCATTACAGCATCACAGAGAAAGACAACTGCTTCCCTTCCTGGAAGATCCCGAGCAGAAAACAGCACACGAGTCATCAATAAAACAACCTTTTCTACAGAAACAAAGGCTCATGTTTTGAAGACTATAGTGGTTTCACTTCCACATATGCTTGAGGCGTAACATTCTTATTAGAAAAATGAATTATAGAGGATTTAAAGGAATGAAGCTAGAATTCTGGCTTAAATCAACGGGATGCATAGTTAAAACCTGACAAAACGTACTATAATTGTGACAGTATTTTTAGCATGTTTGCTAAGCTACATTATACCATTATAATCAGCATTAGGCATTACATCACAGCCATAAGAGAGAGAGGCAAATAAGTGGGAAACGGCTTCAAAGGGAACATTATGTTCTTTCTGATTATTAGGCTCAAATGCCAGAGTTTTTGCATCAGATGAGTCATCCGCAGAGACATCCAGCTTTATGTTGGGACTGATTCATGGTTAATGCTGTAGTGAGACCCCCAGAGCCTGGTGCAAGAATCAAACATTCACTGACACTTAATAGTACCGTGTACATGATGAATACGCCAGACAACCACCCAGACACACACACAAAAATGATCCTTAAAGCTTTTGAGATACACAGCCAATTATGATCTGAACTGATGGATAAGAAGGTGTCAGAGGTGCTGTGGATGGCAGTTTGATGTGACTCAATTATTTAAAGACATTACCAGATGAGTGATGTGATTTTTTTTTTTTTGCAGAGCTGCCTTTGTTGTTTTCTGGAAACAGAGCTGTTACTCTCAGATGGTAATGCACGCTGCCATTACCTCTAGCCTGCCTCTATTAGTGTAATTCTCAGCTCATTATATTGGGAGGAATTCCAACTACATACTGATAAATTACTCCAGTCAAGACAACACTTGTTAAACCAACCAAAGGACAATAAACATAAGCTGATTTATGTGCAGAGACAGGACGCAAATACGTAAACACTCAGCACAGCGGCGCAGAAATTTTGGAAACACTGAGGTAACCTTTAAGAATAAGGAAATGGCTTTAAAAAATGACTGAATGAAATTGCTGCTCACTTAGTTGCGCCCTCTCCCTCTGGACATCCTTGAAGTTGAGTCCGCTGGTTAGGGTGCTCTCTCTGTAGCGGTGAAGGGCCTCCCGCCTCCCATTGGTCCCCAGCTCTCGGAGAACAGAGGCTTTGAGAGGCTCGGCCTTCAGACCGTGGGCCCATCCTGAGAAGTCCGGTACTGTCCACTTCACCAGGTCCTCCAACCGGACAATCACCTTCTCAGATACTGCAATTACCTCGTGCTGAAAGGAAGCAGAATCCCAATTTCAATTATGGGCACATAAACTGAGTTACATAAATGCAACTGTGCCAAGGTCAGAATCTTATGATTCATTTTTGGAACAGCTTAGTTGAATAGACTAATAAAAATGCATTAAAAAACAGCTCATCTGGAGGTAAGCATAATCAGGAGCAAAGACTGGATTGAAATCATGTAAAAATAAAAATCATAAGCAGTGTAGGAAACAGGACAAACAACAGAGCGTCCTTATTTATCAGCTAAATTGGTATGTACGTCAAGTAGCATTATGGTTGTGGATGCACATTAATGTAAGTAAATTAATGGCACCATGAATATGGATGATGCGGATGATTGCGGAATTGAATTTATGCCAGGAGTTAAATCAATGTCAATGAGGACGTGGATGTTTCAGACATTTTGATTAGCATTTAGGAAGTCAGGCTTCAGACATTCACCATGAACGCTTAGATTTTATGCTTTTGAATCACAAGTCACACTCAGCCACCATGATTATACCTTCAAAGTGTAGAAGAGTAGAAGCAATGTGATTTGTTACAGTGGGGATGTAATGAATGAACAGGAGAGAGCTGTGAGCCACTGGTCTCTGACACACAATGAAATTAACGTGACGCTGTCAGGAAAGTATAATTGTAAATCTATACTGGCGATATGCATGGCTGATAGTGAGGTAAGCCGAAAATAGTGTAGTGGTTTTGTGTATAAAGTCTGTTGAGTTGCCTTGTTAAATAAGATTGCTCTCTCGCTCTCTAGTATGTATTTCAACCTTTTTTTTTTCCTTACGTTGAATAAACCCCTTTTTAATAACTCTTATACTCGAAGAATTACAAGTCCAATGGAGAGTGAAGGAAGCGGAGATGCTTAAATGTGTTTCCATTTGAAGGGCTAATGGCTGAAGTGCTTGTTACCAACAGAGTGGGGTGGTGTGCTGGAAGATGGCTATTACAGAAACAGGGAAATCTGGAGGACAGATGTGTACAGGCAGAAAAGCAGACACTCAGAGTAGGTCTCTGATGTCTGTCTGTCTCCTTGGTTATCTCCAATTTACCAGGCATCTGTCTGCCTGTACACATTTCCCCTTAGAGAGCCTGTACATTAAAATAACACTCATTTACTCCATACTGACATATATGTGTGTTTGTAGAGGTGATATAATGAAAGCTACATCTATACAATCTAATAAAAACACCCATGCAGTAAATCTTTTTTGTGAAGCTTTAAATGTCAAGTTTAAGTCTTTTTCTTTATCATTCTAAGCTGCTTTATTCATCTTATAATAGATTATTTCAGAGCACTCCTGTTATTTTGTCTCCCATATTCTAAAAACAAACACATGAACTTTTCAGCTTTTTAAATTTGTTCTGAGGGCTCTGTCTATACAATTACCCATATTCAGTTCTCACATCATCTGCAACTACAGGCATATCAAATCCCTACCAGTTGGAGACAGTATTTCCTTATAAAGGAAAAGCCTGCGAGGGATAGCTTGATATAGCTGTGCCTCCCTCACTAAGTAGAAACATCAAACATGGGTTTTCGGTCTTCTTATAATGAGCTGTCTTCAGCTGTCAAGTGGTGGCGGGTGGTTGTAACCGGCTTTCCATGCAATGAAAAACTGACTGCTGTTTCAGCCTTCAGAAAAACAGGCCATTTGAATAATGTAGAGCAACAGTAAATAGCATTCAGCCTGCAGCCAAAAACCACAATGTACTTTATCTCTTCAAAATTAGCTACTGTACTTTGATGCGATCAAGTGATAACACACAGAGACAACAAAAGCATTAAATATTTCAGTTGAGTCCATCTGAAACAAAAGCAACGCGCTAAATGTTCTGCCGCTGATATGTGTATCAAACAGCAATACTTCAAGTCATTCAATAACACACCAGAGCATACACACAGCTACAGCAAACCTTAAAAACACACAATCATTCCCTCTATATCAATCAAGTGAATGACACGGTGCCTTGTATAAGTGTCAACAGATCCTGTTTGGGGACTTGTTCGGCTTGAGAGCAAAACACAACAGGTGAGAGCAATTCAGCAGCTGTCAACACAGTTCAGAATATAATCAGTCTATGAAAGGGGCCGCAGTTCTAAAAACAGGCTACATCCATTAGCTTGGCCAAATACAGTTTTTTTGTTGAGTTTTTTTTTCCTTTCTTTTTTTTTGCACTTTACAGCGGCTGAAGTTTGGGGGCTGCTGTGTGATGCAGCACATACAGTCAGGAAGCTGAACGCTGGTTTGTGGTTTGCATAAGTCGTGAAATTTGATTGAGAAATGTTTAAGCAAATACTGTAGAATTAAGAAATGTGCCATGTTTCCGTGTAAGAGGTTACTGAATACCAGCCAACGTGAGGCAGTTATTGAGAAATGATCACAACGACAGCAGTGCACACAACCAGCCTGATCTGCCTGTACAATATAAAAACACAATAACAGTGTCTCTACCAACTTGTGTGAAGACTTAATATAGGGCTGCAACTAATAATGCTTATTTTCATGATTGACTTTCAATCTGTTGATTAAACATTTAATGTCAAAAGATAGCAAAAAAAAGGCCCAAATGAGTTTTAAATAGCTAAATAGATTTTTAAAAAATGCAACAAACAGTCCAAAACTCAAAGATCAAGAGTTCAATTCACGATCAGATAAAAATGGAGAAAGCAGTAAACGGGAAATGCTGGAACAACATTTTTGTAGAGCTTAAACAATTTGTTGAATAATCGATTAGGCAATTGAACCACAGTTTGTCAAAAATTTTGATTATAAATAAATCACTAAAGCAAAAGTCCAAACAAATAACTGGCTGGCAACTTCTCAAATATGAGGGTTTGCTGGTTTTCTTCCTCCATTACAACAGTAAATTATTATTATTGTTTTTTTTTAATGTTTTGTTGAACAAAACAAGAAATGCGAAGGAATCAGCTTAAGCTTTGGGAAGTTGTGATTGTGTCATTTTTTTACAATTTTCTCATATTTTATAAACCAATCCATTAATAGAGGAAATAATCTGCAGATTAACTGATAATCAAAATAATTGTTAGTTGCAGCTCTACATGTATGCTTGATAAATTACTTACAGGATTAATCTACTATAAAAATTGTTGTTGATTAATATTCTGTCAAATCAAGTGAGTCATTAATTGTTTCAGCACCACACAAACTTTACCAACATAAATCACTGCCTCTTCATCTGCATTGCATTTTTCTTCCTCTTCACACCGCTTGGATTTTCAATTTGAAAGACGTGCTTTAGAAACTTGGGGGCCTTGCTCTTCTGTAAATGCCGCCCATCCACACTGTGCTGTCATTTCCAGTTAGGCTGTTGATAGTTTAGCAAAGCAGCAGACATAGCCAGCAGGCCACTTGATAATATAGGTCAGAGGACTGCAAGCCCACAGCCAAGAGGTGACACTCCACATCAGCAACATACCAAACAGCCTTGTGTCATTTTAGTAACACGTCCTACACAGATGCATTAAGAGCATTTATACACTCTCAATCTCGCACTGAATGTCTTAATGTGTTACCGTAATTCTACCTCCGGTGTGTCAATAAATGCATATAGACTCTAACTGCTCGTTTTATGATTGAATTAAAATGCAAAGTAACACATTAACAGCTGAATGTTACTTTCTGTCTCCATTCTTCTATCAATAATTCATGTTATTACTGCAACAGCACATCGTCACAAACATTACTGAGTGAATTTACTGCTCTGACTGCACATAATGGACTGAAAGTGGAAAAAACAGACTTCTGCTGTGAAACTGTAGATAACTCTGTTCCAGCAACCCATGACTCCGGCAATCTCATTGAAATTAAACTCGCTAAAATCCATATCATTTAATTTATATGGATGCGGTGGCGTACACATAAGGGACATTCCCAATTCTATATTTGGTGATCCAATTAGAAACAATGCACCCTGAAATATTCCATATCACTCTGAACAATTCCCTGCGAGAATCCACACCACTGTCCGTGAACAGCGAGGAAGACATTCCTGACTGTCAGCGTTCTGCAGCGGAGCGTCTCATCGCTCGGACAGGACTTTCAGCTTGAGAGTCAAGGGGTGCACACTCCCAGTGGGTGGGTGTCTCTCTATACTGTGGGTACACACACACACACACACGCATGCACACACACAGTGCTCCTGTCATGCTGGGAAGGTTTCAGCCTGCTGCCTCAGAGAGGTCAGCACTGGAATTCCTAAGGCCAAAGGAGATTAGTAATTGAGTAATGGACATGGTGACATGGACAATGAGGAGACAGAGAGAGAGAGAAGCAGAGAGAGAGAACGAGGGTATGAAACACAATATGAGTTCATTATCTATCTCCCCTCCCCATGACTGACCTTGGCTTCAGTGTCCCAAAACAAACTTATCTGGGAATTAAAAAGGAGCTCTGGGGAGTAAGCCAGGGACAATTGAATTACAATATGTTTTTGGAGACTGCCTCAAGACTAGAAAGAGTTCAAGGTACAACGTTTAAAAGGTGAGAGTTATTGTACATAATGTTCTGCCACTTAATGCATGCAGTTTATTCATATGCATAAAAGTTGCCGTAATATCTGCGGGGTGCTGAACTCATCTTTTATTCACTGATTCCATTAAGAGATTGCTCTTATATGAGCTGGGGTGATATATGAACTTTGCATTCTTTTGCAGATAGAATGACAGAGAAAAATAGTGAGATAACAGGACTTTTCAAAGCCTTTCTGAAACTGGGTGAGGCATCCATCATGTAAGGTGACACCACAAAAACGCTGCGTCAGCTCCCTTGAATCACTGCAGCTTTTGTATTTTAGCAAATGCATGCACAGACACACAAAAAAGACTAAATTTATAATAATTCCACATGCTCCATCGAAGAAACCGCAGTTATGAATGAAAAATATTGGCTGTATTAAGCAAGAACTTCTCATCTGTGCCTGCATTCTCCTTAAGGTTATAATAACGATCCAATGTAGCTGGGGGCACTGGAGTCATGCATCAAGGCAAATGTTTGCCTGTTCAAGTGGTTAGTCAATGACAAAGTGGAAAAACCGAGGTAAAGAGCACCAAAAGTCTCATGTGTGTTGACAAACCAGGCGCTGCTGCAACATATCATTACTAAGGCTGCAAAGACGCAAAAACAGTTGAGTGAAAAGAATCAGAAGATTGTGAAGGACGGGAATGACAACTCCTAAACCAATGGGAAATGTTAGTGGGGGTTTTTATAGCCTTTGAAGTCCAGAGTATTCCATTTTAAAGGTTTTAAATTACACTATCCTAAAAAGCTGGTAATAATTTACATGCTATTTCAGCAATGGTGAGGAATTCACTGGAGGGCAGTGTTCAGAGTTAATGACTTGTTCTGCGGCAGGAGGAAGCACACACATATGAGCGCACGCCACACGTGCGTGCACACACACACAAACACACACTCACACACACCCCCCACTTCTAAATTCCTGCCTGCCATTGTTGTGTGAATGGGGAGATTTGGTATAATAAGATTTGGAGATTTGGTATATAAGACAAGGGAGCAATATGGATGTTCTAAAAAAGATCACTGTAAAAATGTGCCATATCACATTTACACTTAAGTCATTCAGCAGAACGACCTTATCCATCAAAATGCTGGTCGCATATCTAAGCCACTTACACTTAACTCAACTAGCATCCCAGATGCCTGAATTACCCATTCAGGGTTTTTCCCTTAGGAAAAATCAAAGAAGCAGCAAATGAATACAATCTAATTTCCCTACAAGCTGGCTTTCCAAGCACTGAAACACATGCATGGACTACTGCCATGTACTGAAGAAATGGCTCTGGACGCATGCCAAAGTGTTTTCCACAGCAATCAATACAGGCCTACTGCTGCAGTCCCCAGCCTGTCAGTGTGTGTGTGTGTGTGTGTGTGTGTGTGTGTGTGTGTGTGTGTGTGTGTGTGTGTGTGCGTGCGTGCCAAAGCCTTGTCAGCTAGAGGGACAGAATAGAGGAGAAGAGAGGTCAGATGAAATCAGAGGTGATGATAATAGCACATTAATATAACATGATCCAGAAATATTCTCTGCGGTTGTGAATTCCCATTAAGACCGCCTTGCTGTATTTGCAGTAAAGTGGGATATATAGTATAAGATAAGCATAGGCAATTAACCGCCTGAAGCGAAAAGTATACAATAAGTGGGTGTTGTGTGCAGTGAGCTGTTATCTACAACAGCTCTCTCCTGAAATGAGGAGTCCAAAAACAGAACGTATTACAGCAGTATCAGCAGGAGAAGCAGGCCATTTGGAGTGAGAAGAAATAATGTGTCACTCAATGAGTTTTAAAACACATGTGACTGTTTAGTCGGTGGCAGTTTTCAGGCAGACAAATAGAGCAGAGGCCCCAATAGAGGGTTTGTCATAATGGGTGAGCAACTCGACACAAAGCCTGTTTAAAGAGCAAGCAGAGCTCAACTGGTGGGGGTAAACACTGCTTGTCAAGCTGAGACACAATGAAAAATAGAACTTCCTCTACATATGGACTTAATAATTAACTCTAAATAAATAGATTAATATTTTTTCCCAAGATATGTTTATCAACTATTACGCAAGTATAGACACTGTGATTTATTCAATGAATCATTATTTTTATTTCCAGCCATAGTTGACTAGATTTAAAGCTGGCTCCGTTTAAAAGGAATTGACCTCCAACCCTGCTACAGAAGAATAACAAGCACAGTAGGTCATGGGTTGGTTCCTCTTGTCACTGCACAGAACAGCAAAAAAAAAAAAAAAAAAGAACACTACAGGAGAGGCTGAGAGCAAACAAATACCTGAGAAATAACCAGGAAATTACATCATACCTCAGCGCTGGGAACACAAGTGAATCAGTAATCCAATTCTGGTGAGCTAGTTCAATAAAGGTTGTTTTGATGTCTTGAAAGAGTCGTTGCCTTTTGGTATTTGGGGGATATTGGCTTCAGGCTTAAGATAATAGCTATCTACAAAGTATGAGGCGTGATCTCACGGAGAAAAGGAGCGACACGGCACCAGCTGTTTACATGTCAAACGTCAGGCACTGTTTCTGTTTTATGTTGCGTGGAAATATTCATGGGTAGCTCCAACATGATCCAATAATAAATGTTGTGAGCTTCAATGATAGCAAGTTATGGCTTTACCTCATGACGCCGTCTGTGCTCATTTAGCACTAAAGCCTTGTGAAAATAGCACACTTCCTGAGAGCTGTAAGTTATCAACTTCATATCTGCATGAGTCACTAGGCTAATCTTGAACTCCTGATTTTCAGCCAGTCAATTACAGATTTACAGTTCAGTGTAACTCTACAGCCATTAATCTATCTTTATATGCTACCAGTCCTGGGGAAAATGACTAATGTGATCTTTATAAACTCCACTTCCCAGTGTGACTAAAAATGAATCCTTCTCTCATGTTTACATTTCAGGAATAAATAATCTTTTATTATCTTTTTATTATATTTTATCAACTTTTCTTTTCCTTTTTTTGCAAGGCAGGTTTACCCTTCCTGTTTGTTTTTTGGATTATATGTTGCATCTGTAAGCGCTCCTCGCTGACTCATGCAGTGCAGATTAGTGTTATGGGGCAAAGTCAGCGAGAATCTGAATGGGCTCAGTGAAGGTCATAAACTGACTTGAAGTTGTCAGGGCAATTTCCACTCTGTAATATACAGTAAGTAGTCTGATTTGCTGAGAGTAGGAGATTTGAGAAGCCCTTTAATTGAGGTCAGCCTCCAGGCAACTACATTGCACTTAAACATATCATCCCCAAATTATATTATTTTATAGTCTGGCCTATTCTATAATCAGTGTGCAACTTCAAAGTGAGTGCATCTTTCTCTGGTGTTTGGAGGATTGTGCTTTGTGATGCAAGTTGCTGCATAATTCATGCGAGGGAAACTGCTTTTATTCCCCTTTATGATTTGATTCTGTCATCAATTACACAAAGTGGAGCAGATGATCTTCCTCTTGTATCACTGTGTGCTGCACTGCTCACGTCCAAAATTCTTTGAGATTTGATTTGCATTGGCATGGCAGCCCTTCTGGTAGTTAATATGATATTTTAACAGTCAGATATACCCGATAGACAGGAATGCAAGCACTTTGCAATGCAAATAAGTCGTTGGGAAAGGGGCGGAGCTGACATGGCGTTGCGCAAGTGTGGCCTCAGAATCGGCGATGCATGCACTCAAAGTAATTACTAAATAATTGCAGCGTGTTAAAGGCTAAAGCGAGAGGGCTTCAGGAGATGATACCCGTTCATACAAGAATTCTGCCACAAAGATGATAGCTTGTCTAAGCGGCAAGCCATAAATAGCCACCTTTCTTATGAAAGAGAAATGTGATAGCCACTCTATTACTCAAGAGGAAAGAATGTAAGTAAACCATCAGCGGAAGAGTCAAGTACAAACACGGCTTTGTCCTTCAATATAAACAATATAACAGCAGCAGGGAATCATTTCCATCCAGCCGCAAGTGATCAAAAGCAGAGAGTAGTAATTAAAGTGCTGTCGTCGCTGAGTGAAGAATATCAGAGAGAAAACAACACATCATTTGTTTTATGGCTGGTAAGAAAAACCTCTCAATAATCAGAGTAATGCCATTCAGCGCAACGATGTAACCGGATCACAAGCGCCACATATGGCCACAGTCAATCATAACTATTGCTTTTCTGTGCCAACAACGGCGTAATGTAACACAGAGGCGTCTTAAGTGCTGCCTCAAATGCGAGCTGACAATATCACATTGTTGAGGGTGGAAATGTCCACATGGAAAATTATGCAAAGCTTGGAGAGTAGTTAAAACGTGTCGGCGCTGGCTTCGCTCTGCCACGCTTTATGACTCGCTCTCCCTTCTTTCAACATCAGGCAGCATTACAAAATATCTAATAACTATCGCACCGTCCGATCTGAGCCAGTTTGATCCCGTGCATTCATTACCGTTTCGCAATTTCCGCCCATATATGTCAGTATCTGACACGCTTTTACCAAGAAATGAAATGACAGAGCATGGTTGCAGGATTCTTGCGGTTTTTCCCTTTTATAACACAATTAACCCCATAGAGCGCAGCGGCAACCTTATTGAGCGCAGCTGGACAAGTGCACATTCAGCAGTTGACACCACAATAGAAATAGGCTAAAGTAAAACTAGAGAACAAATGCCGCTGTAGGTCAATCCTTTTACTGCTTCGATATACATCAATGTCAGTATCAATGCATGCGTTTATGAATGCTCGTGTCACCGGAGACTACACATCCACTGCCAACTCTTAATGCAGTAAAGATGCCGTTTAATAAAATCCCGCGAACAAGCGAGAACGCACAGAATAAACACCAGAAAACAACAAACATGCTTCATTGTTCCCCAAGCGATGGATATTCCTACCTCTCCATGTGTGACTGTCCGCCCCTGGGGAGTATCCTCGGGTAGAAAATAAAGTTTGGAGCTTGATAAAAGTTGCTTGCTTGTTCTTTCTTCCCAGAGCAGCTGAAGCTCCGCTATGCAAATAGGATCCTCCGGTTTACATCTGACGAAGAAAAAGTCTCCGAGAGACAGAATCCTCGGTTTGCTGTCCCGGTTAAATTTAAAGGCTTTATAGAATATATATGGTCCATGTAAACCGCAAGACGAGCCCACCCACTGTAAAGGAAGAAAAAAAAACATAAATTAAGAAATTAATTAATTGCTTATCAACTCATTAGGTAAACAAATCGAAGACAAGTGGACATAAACATTTTTTTAAATACCCAGCGTTATTACGCACTGTTGGCAAATATCACATTAGGAAATCTGTTTTCAGTACACAATTAGCATCATGTAACTATTTTTAGATGTTCAACATATGACACAGATGTGGTCATACAAAACGCAATGTGTCAAAGTTTTGTGGATTTGGCACATGAGGGCAGTTTACAGTCGGTAGCGATTAGCGCAATGCGAAAATAAAATAAATAGACGGTTGATAACAAACGTTACCTTCAGTGAGTTCGGCTCCATCTCGACGTTATGAATTGATTAAACTCAACACGCTCTCCAAACTTGCTGGCTTGAATGGATTGCCGAAGGTCCTGAAAGGGGTGTAGTTCTATAGAGTTTAAAACATCGTGTATTAGTCTGTAAGGAGTTGTGAAAAATATTCTTTACGGTAAATTAACTTTAGGAAATGAAATGTACGAGTATAAGTTTTGATTTAATGAAGTCAAATTGTAATAATGATTTTTGGCGCTTTTAAATTAAGTGCAGGCAAGTGTTTAGTGATAATATTAAGGCATAACTATTAAAATATTATGAAATTAAGATCATCGCAGAGGTCCAGATGTTATGGATTATGGATTATATCGTTTACGCAAAATTATTTGCACATAAAAACTAATATTCTGTGTTTATTAGCTTTTCTAGTTCTATGTTTCTTCCAGGACTTCTGTAAAAGACGTTCAGTATGAAAGCACATTTCTCACAGTAATGACACTGAGGCGCTTGCTGTGGATGCCTTCAAGAAACAATGTTACATGAAAGTTAATAGGGCTATCAAATGATTCCTCAAAAGGCAATGTGGGACCCGTGAGGTGCCGGCTCTGCTTTGAGCTTGAACTTGGTATGCGCCTTATGGCTCAGGCGCGCAGGTCGGCTTTGCTGAAAATAATGGCCTTTATATATTTTTGAGGCGAGCATTAAAAGACAAAATTGGCCGAGTTAGAAAGCGGGGCGTCACGAGACAGAATTCACGAGGCGGTCCATTATCCAGACATAAATCATGTTAAAAGGCTGTGCTGACCTTGTGAAGACAGCGGGATATATATTTGACAAGGGTTAACACATTTGCACGATCAAAGCTTCTTATATAATTATGTTGATGAATATTTATTACTATAATCGCCGAGGAATTACAACTGTATCAGGAAACCAATATTGAAACTATGAATAACTGATTATGTCTATGACACAAATATCATGTTACACAAACTTTACGGTTTCTATTTACATCTGTGGACTCATTGTCCTTTCAGTCTCTGGATGAATGTGTCAGCTGTATTTTATCGGCGGTCTGGAATTATTGGTGTATAGAAAAGTTACCCGTTCAGTCCACACCGCTGTGCTGTTTCTCCACTCTCATCCACCCTTTGCCCTGCATTTATCCGCCGCTCAGATCACAGAGCATGCAACAGCGACATAGGCCTATGACACCAGCTATTTCAAGTACAGTATTACGCAATGCGTTTTTTTTCCCCCCATGATTCATATCCAGTAAAGTGTTTTCTTGTGACATGTTTTCCTCTGGTTGTGATGCTGTTATGAAGGCCTGGCTGGTATGTTGAGGACATACAAGACATTAAGGATCATGAGATAATGATCTTCAATTATGTCATATCCTACTTAATAGACATAGCTATATAATATAATATAATGACATAAACACTAAGAAACAAGATTATAATGTTACTCCTGTAAATCGTGCCAGTCTCTTTCTGTTGGCTGCTTTTCAAAGAAGCAGCAGAACATAATGTATAAACACTAAAATAGCTGAGGCAATGTTCTGTGACACCCTGATATTTTAAGTACCAGTTTAGTGGATCGGTTCAGAGTAAAAGGTGGATTACATAGAGGCTCATTGTCTAACATGCGGCTACAGCAATGTTGGGATTCCTGCAGTGAGTCCAATATAAACCACAGCTCTTTAGTGTTATCTTTCCTGATTTCTCTCACAGCCATTTTAGTGGCTGAATCAATGGGGTTGCATTGTTAATGGCAGCCACCATAATGAAGTCCCTGGTTAATCAATGGCACCACTCAAGCTCTTATCTGGCAATTGCAAGTGTTTACTTGTCAACAGCCAGAGAGCCCAGCAGCAACTGCAGCATTGTGATGCAGATATTGATGTGAATTGGTGTGAATTGAGCCTCATGGTGAGAAAACCTTATTGGAAATAAATATAAAAATATGTGTGGGAAGAAAGAACAGTATTGACACTGAGACACAGGACAAATGTGATGACATAATGTTAAAATATGTGGGACATGATCCTAAAACTGAGCAGTAACAGATGTTACATTCACATGTTGAGTACACAAATACAAATTTACAATCTCATCTGTTTCTCTTTATCTCAACATGTTTTTTGTGACCAGATAAGATATAATAGAATAAATAAATGTAGGAAATATTTACATATCAAGAGTGAACTTGGAACAAGAAAAGAATGAATACTTTTTATAATTAATCATTTAGCATTATAAAAAGTCCAAATACTCTGGCTCCAGTGTCTTTAATGTGAATATTTTCTGGTTCTTTAATCTGTTGTGACAGTAAACATAATCTTTCTGTAATCTAAACTGTAATCTTTGGCATATGGAAAAAAAAACACACAAGACATTTGATGTTATCAGACTATGGGAAACACATTTTAAACCATTTTTGACATTTTATGGACTAAACAACTAATCAATTAATACAAAAAAAAAATCAATAATGAAAGTAATCTTTAGTTGCAGCCTTAATGAATAGTGTAATAGGTGTTATTGTTAGATACATAGTTTATTTGCTTAAGGCATTTTGACAAGCAGCAGTTGTCAATCCTGAAATGTAGCTTAGACCCCCTTCAATAAATCTGAAAGTAACCCTGATCCAGTCTCACATGTGGGTTGTGGATCTTACAGATTTTTCCACAACAGGCTCAGTTTACGTACTCAAGCAGTTTTTTTTGTTTTTTTTTTTCATACTCTTTTGCAATCACTCCGTTGCTCACAAGTTTGTTTAATGGGGCATTTACTTGGCTGGCTGAAATAAGATCACTCACTGTATAACTTTTTTTTTCTTTTTGTTTCGGTTTCAAAGACACAAAACGGTTCTTTCTGCTACTCATATAATTTGACTGCGCACAAAGAACTCTGACAAAACTCCCCCCACAAATTAAGGCACTTAAAAGACCTTATTATGAGAAATAAAGAGGCAAAACTGGATAAATCTGTTTCAGGCACATCCTGGCTTATTTGTTGCCTACACTAGAAACATAGAGTGACTGGATAAGTGGTAAAACCTTTCTTTTTCTCAGCACAGGTGTTCCACATTCCACATAATGAGGCAGCCTCAGCGGGGAAACAACAAATGTGGTTGGAAAGCCACCTCAAACTGGAGTGCTGAGGTTACAGTTTGAACCACAGCAAAGCAATACAAAATCCATTAATACAGTATATTCCTATGTAGTTTTGACTATATGCCGACATGCCTTAATGATGAATATGAATTTTAGTTAGTATGGCTGCAAATATTGCTAAACATTCAACTGCCATGGAGCTGCAAGTAGCTAGTGAATCAGCCCTGTAGAAATTAAACATTTAATGGGAAAACAGTTACTTCTATTTGCATTTCTTATTTCGGGGCGACAGCAGCAACAAAATTTACCATACAGTCTTTTGTTGTTTTTTTCTTTTAATGATGAGCCTCTTCAGTGCATAGATTAGCATTTATGCATAGGAATAATCTGCATATATTGTTCTCCGCCAGGGCAGCAACTAAAGCTTTTTTTCATTGCTGATTAATCTAGCAATTATTACTTTGATTAATTATTTCATTTTGCTTATAAAATGTCAGCAATGTCACTTATTGTGTCTGACTGACAGTTAAAAAAAAAAAGATAATCAGTTTACTATCATGTATGACAAACAAAGCATCAAATGCTCCTCTTCACATCCCATTCAAGAAAGTGAAAGCAGTTCATTTTTGGCATTTCACTGAAAGAAATGCAAACAGCAACAATTACTGATTATGATAATAGTTGCCAACTGATCAATAAATCAACAAAATGGTGCAGCTCTAATCTCCATTAAAATTAAATGCAAATATTTCAGTGAATTCTCTATGGACAAGGGCGATGACTGCATGTATAGATCATTTCAGAAAGGCGGTAACATAAATGTGAATGGTTTTATTGATGATTGCTGAATAATTAACTAATGCTCATATAAAAACAATAAAATGTAATATAATGTGCAGTACAATCTCTCCACATCTGTTATTGTGTTTGAATCATAGAACGTAAAAATAATTGACAAAGTCACGGTGTTTAGCCTATATGTACCCAGGTGACTGTTTGTCATATCAGCATAAAATAGTGATAAGTGTTGTGTCACATTTTATTTTTGCTGCCCTCAAATTGCCAAAATTCGTCATTATAGGTTAAAAGTAGGCTTTGTTGAATAATTATTACCAATATTAGCAGTCATATCAATCTTGATACAACAAATTAACACTGCGTCTGCATTCAATACACCTCAAAAATGACACCAAAACTATCTTGATATAAGAATTTAAACAAATTAAAAACTCCAATATTAATTTCAGATGATTATAATCAGAACATTTGTTTTCTATGGAAATTGATGTTTGTAAAATAAAATGTTGTGATATTTATCGGCTACCATGTATTTTTTCAATAGTCTGGCAAATTGTTAAAAACCATTAACTTCTTAGAAACAAAATTTAAATATATTTAAACCAATCAATACATCTGGTATGGAAACTCCACTATAAACAATACGCCTGTTTCTCAAAATGACCATTAAGGAATTAACACCACCTATGGCCCTCATTCCCCAAATTAGTCATCTAATAAAAGGCTGATAATGGCCTTAACATGGAAATATTCTGACCTATTCAACAGCTTTGGGCAATGAGGGAGATATACATGTCCAAACATCACATCGACTTACACAGTTAAAGCTCACAATGTGAATATCCACATTTCTAATTGCTCTGCCAGGCATTATGAAAATCTACAGATGACTAAAGCAAGAAAGCCTCCGAGAAATTAGGCCAACACACACTATCTTCTACTGAGTCCACATTACACAATTGCATTACCCAGTGGATATCCATCTATCATTAACGGAAAGCCCTGGGACATTAAAAATCCATCAAGTAATTTGTCCAGAGGAACACGTTTCAATAGTAACTTTACACCTGCGTCTTTGTGCCACTGTAATCACATGACAATGGCCCCCGTCTGCAGGATGACTTTAGGAAAGGTAACAGGAGAGCTGAGTGATGTTACTGAGCTAATTTTAGCCTCTCAGACTCATTAAAATATGGTGTTACATTTCTCTCCATTCAATCACATGTGAGTCCACCTACAGTGGACAGCAACACGCAGGGGAAATCCAATTATGTTATTGGAAGAATCACTTTTAATCAGACACCAAGTTCGATATATTCACCAGTAGGTTATTTGAGATAATTTCTGTGTATTCGCAGGTGTCTGCCAGTGTACTGTAGGCTGAATATTAACTGACATAGCTCATAAATATCTGTGATGCTGTGATATCTTCAGAACATCAAAGGAGCTACCGCATGCAGTGAACTGTGTGTCTTCGCTGGATTATTATTGCTCACAATAGAATAAATAGCCTCCTGGAAAAAAGATAGGTTTTTCTCTTTTTGTTCTTATCTATTATCACACATGCTTATCTGAGCTACCGCACCTCATCATGTTTGATGCATAATTTATGGTTACTGCAATCCATCTTTTCAATTACAGTATTCAACTTTGAGCTCCCCATTTCCAGCAAATCAATAATTTTATCCATTCACGGCTGCAGCCATTGATCGTACCTAATATCATGTATTTATGTGTGTGTGAGACATAGTAATTCATAAGGCAAACATGACTACCATGACAATGAACTAATTGCCTGCAAAACACAATTTCACATTCATGGGCAACTATTACTGCTGAATTGTTTGATAATGTCAAGTGAGTCATTTTATTAAGCGCCACACAAATGTAATCATGCGGCAGGGCAACGTGAATTCGAGTGTACACAAGTGTTAACATCACTATGGGTTTTAGGTTATTACTGCAGTAGCAAATGTAAATTTGCCTCATTGATGGAGAGTGCTCAGCTGAATCAGAAATGTGCAAACCACAAACAAAATAGGCTGCTTCATTCCCCTGCCATCTGCATACACATCAGGACACACACTCACACACAGAGTCGCATTTTATATCTCTCCCATCTGAAACCGGGATTAGAACCATGAATAATGCATTTATGTAAATGTCTGATGGGTATAACTATAAAAGATGAGAGTGATTGAAAAGGCATTTTGTTAGATTGAGTTACAGCTGCCTGTGAGTTATGGATGTTTTCAGTGTAGGGAGTAAGGCGAACACTGCTGGATCTAAAAAAAAAAAAAAAAAAAAAGAAAGAAAAAAAAAGCTGTATTTTTGAAGCAAAGAGGTCACAGTGTCACCTCCACATCTGAGGAATACATTAATACAGAACCCGATCTCAGCATTTACGATTTGCTCGGCACATTTCAAACATCAGTCAGGTTATTACACCCAGTGGTCAAACTATCATTGACTAAGAAGTCGCTGAGGACAGTGACCTCAGCTTTTACCATCTGTGTAATGCATCACCATTGCCTTTTCTGTCAAATACTGAATTGTTATAAAACGGGCATAAATGTCAGCAGACATCTATGATCAGATTATTCACTGGTGCGTGTCAACCTCCCATCTGGGCTGAGACTACTGCATTATGTATATGTCAAATAACTGTGTGCACAGGCAATCACAATGCAGCCATTTTATACTAGCAATGTTCAAGATTTGTCAGAAGGTATTCTATTTGAATAACAGCTTCAGTTGTCGTGTGCGCAATACTGTTGTAATCTGTGTAATCCCTATGATATATCTGCAAATCAGGACACGGCAATCAGCCTACTCAAGAATGGAGGCAAAAGGATAAGTTTTGAAATATGACTGACAGCTGCTGAATAGTTCCATTACGGCAGTGCAGGGAAGGAAATACAGTATTTTGTTAAGCGCTCAGAGCCTGAGCACACATATTAAAGAAAAAAAACCTCTCAGCATTAATAATTTATCTCATTTTATAAGGCAATTTAGCAGTCACTTGAAGTTGCTATGGTGACAGGGGGGTATTTTGAGACAACTAATGACCTATGCAAAACCCACTCACTGTAAACTTCACTCAAGCTAAATGAGATTGCTGTCTGTACTGTGTGTGATACATGGCTGAGAACTTAATCCCCACGCTATGCTTGGCCTTTTTCTGCACAGGACAAATTAAGGTTGTTAATATCAATGTAAAACATCTGTGGGCTGTTTACTGTACAGGGAATATGAGCCAAGTAGCAACCAGGGGCCTACACAGCACTGAATAATAGTCTTTTGTTTTGATTGCTAATGCAGAATTCATAACAGTTGTCAGGTTATGGTCAGAAAAAAAAACCTAGCAAGTGAAAGGAAAATGAATACTCATGATATGGTTTGAACGTAACTCAATATGTTTCACACTAAATCCCCTTCAATATCTCTTTATTTTTCAGCTTACGTCAAAGATTCCACATTGGAAAAGCTTTGAAGACTCGCTCTGTTCTGAGGCGAATCATATTTGTCCAATAACTGCTTGGCCTGTTGCAGCTGTCGGGGCTGAGACAGAATGAGTCATGTGTTACCCATTTAAGTCCAATTTCTCCAATGCAAATGCCTGACATGTGTGACTCTGCAGGGCTCAGAGCTGAAACAGTATTTTTGAAACGTGGGGAGTGAATCAAGGCCAGAGCTGTGTGACCATTTAGCCACCTGCTTCACCCATGACCTGTACTGTTAAAAAAAAAAAAGTTTATATTTGGGAAACAATTTACTCGTGTGTTGTTTCTGATATGGCTTTAAAGCTCGTGCAGCTGCCATGAAATTAAATGAATAAACAAAAGAGGAATGGATTCAGTGGTTTTTCCATAAAAGGAGCTCTCTTTTGGAAAATATGAGTTACATTCACTGAACTGTGGTAACTGTGTGATGGTGAAACAAAACATTTTTCATTCCTAAAAATAGACACATGCGCGCACACACACACATGCGCGCACACACACACACACACACACACACACACACAGCAGTGACTGCTAATTTTAATAACACCTCCTCAGTCTTGCCCCCCCCCCCCTCTCTCTCTCTTCTACACCCAGTGCGCTGAGCCTTTTGTCCATTAACACAAATGTCAGGTTGACTAATAAAGGTGTGACTCTCAGTGATATATTTTTCTCTGCTCCAGAAGCTGTGGTATTGAGTGCCACCTGTTGGGATACAACAGCAACAACATGGATCTGGTGACAGTTGTTTTACAAAGGATTACAGAGGGTAATTTACAAGGTGACACAATAGCTCAGTTATTAATTATCCAGTCTTAATGAAGGTGTGGCCGTTGGTCACAAAATAATAAAAGCCAGACTTTAACTGTCGCTTTTTATAGTCAAAAGATGAATTAACCTGGTTGCATGTTTGAATACAACATTAAATAAAACAGCACTCAATAAAGATTTTTAAGAGTTTGGCACAACTTTTCGATTGCTGATGTATTCTGCTGAAGCCTGGTGTTATTTTAGATTTGCACTTGTAATGCCATGAGCTAGCAGGGATTTAGTGTTTCTACTTGACTTTTCTTCGCATCACATTGAAAAAAATACCCTTAAACAGCTGCAACACTTAACGTGTCTCCTGAAACCCAAACAAATGAAAATCTCTAAGGGTTAGCAGGTTTGTACTGTTAGGCAAGACCTTTTCAACAGCAGAGGTCTTTTAATGAACAGTTAATTTATAATATGAAGGGATAAAAATGCAAAGACAGATTCATTTTTCTTTCTTTAAACAATTGCAGTTATAGGATTAAAATAGACACAACATATGAGGCATAAAGAGAAGTGATACAACAGTCCTGTGCACCAGTTTGGTATTGACACTAGTTGTTACATGGATCAGGTATCAACTAGAAACGAATGACTGGTTTTTGTCACTGTGATAGCAAAATTGTGGCCGTTCACCAAAAATGCGCACGGCTTACGCGTGTACTCTATCAAAATCAAAACAGATTGCACAACTCCTCTCCAGTATCACAATTTATGCACCAAATATTTTCAGCTTTCTTGCCCTAATTGGGATGGCACTCCAGGGTGTTGCCCTCAGACACAAACTTCAGCAATCTCAGACACCAGAATAATGAAGGCAGAATAGCAAAAACTGGATAAGAGGTTTGTGATGTGTAATGGTCTGCACCTTGCTGTGTGTGCACTGTCAAAATGAGCAAGTGGCAACACAAGCCAACCAAAAAAAAGAGTTTATTAAGAGGGGATGTCATAATTGTATATCCCTAATATGGGACTGCAAGATTTTTCTTGATATTTAACTTTCACTGAAGCGGGTTTGATTGCATTTTCACCTCCCTGAGCATGTTTGATTTTAATTTTCAGCTCTATTTTATATCTAGTTGTCATCTTCCTTTTATAGTTTGTAGATACTCATCACAAACAATATTTCAAACACTGATTTTAAAGTTGATTCAGTTTATTTCCCAAATGTGGTCTATACTATTCCGCATTTTTTGTGCTGATGCAGCAAACAGTGAGCTTTGTAGTGGTGGTAATTGAAGCAGCTGCATAGAGAGAATCACTGTTCTGTGATCAGTGACCAAAGCGCCATTGGCCATCTCCGTCATTCTCGTCTCTACACAGCTGAGAGACCAGGCTTGAACAGAGTCACTGGGTTAACACCAGGTCTGGGGTATGATGTTGGATGGCCTCTCTGTCTCAGACAACAGAGGAGCATTTGTTTCCCTTTATGACTGACTGACTGTCTCTCACCCGTTTAAAGTCTGAGTAAGTTGCTGTAGTGAAGGGGGAACACTCTCGGCTAAAATTGGCTTGATTTTGATGTCAGAGCCACTTTTGTTGTTTACAGTTTATTCTCGACTTTTAACGGCTTAGAAAGCAGGAAACAGGATAAACACAGGGAACATGTCTCACAAATAGCACTTTACCCACAATGTTTTCTCATGCAGGATGAAGCCAAGCTGGTTTTTTGCTTTTTTTTTTTTTTTTTGCATCCAGCTGAATACTCTACGTCATGTGATATCACAATAAGTATTTCACAAGAGAAAGAAGTACAGTAGGGTAAACCAAAAAACGATGACAGACAATTTGGAACAAAGACAGGAAAAGTCTGCCTTCTTTCCAAGGTCGCAGGCTTTTCTGTTTCCTCTCTCCTGCTTTGGCTGGCTGGTTGACCAGATTGATTTGAATAGAAATAAACTCAGCACGCAGCCAAGTAGGGCAAAATTGCTCCTTTTTCTGAGTGTGTGTGTGTGTGAAGAGGGAGGGGGGGCTAAACCCATTTGTATGTCTGTGTGTTTTAGACTTAAGAGAGCTGGGGCGGACTTGGTCTGACGTGTTATTTCCTGTGTGGGTATATAATAAGATATGTGATTAGAATACATGATAGTGGTTTTAAACTGAATAAATCCTGACTGACATTTACAATCTCATGTTATTATAACATATCCATTGTTAAAACTACAACAGAACTACTTTTTGTGTTGCTTTTGTTTTTGTTATATGTGTTGCTACATCTGTGTGAAGATAATCTGGGTCCAAATCTTTAAAAAATCTGTCATCCATAATGACATATGTGTAATAACATATCCACATTTTAGACACATAAAGTAGATTTTGTAAAGCACATAATAAGAGAATAAGAGAACATTTTACTGTAACTAATAGCCTCCTCCCCCCTCCCCCATTTCATATTTTTAATCCAGAGGAAAATATTATAATTCCTACTTGTCTTCAAAATTGGATATTTTTAATAGGCTACATTTTAATGATGTTGCTTCTGTACTTATTAAATTATATAACTAAAAATGGCAAACTAATATTCTACCTTGTGGTATTACTATTTAAATGAACCGGACTCCATGTAACTGTACTGATAAAATCTACACTTTAATGGCGACGGGAACTTGCAGTCCATTAGTCTCTCTTCCTCTGTGTTTAGATTGAGCTCTTAAATTAGACGTTTCCTGGAATGAAAATAACAGAGGTGCGCATCATGATGCTGATATTACCGCTGAGTTACAGATGATGTGATGCTGCCCTCTCCTGTGCATTCATAGGGAGGAAGTTTGTCATGACACGACCACAAATCTCTCGACTCTGAATGAGTTCTCAGAGGAAACGTTATCATGTGTGCAACAGCAGCCACGTCCATCCTTCACGGCATTTACTCTTTTCTCATCTGACCCCCGGCTAGACGTGACTCCGTGAAGGCGGGGCTTAAAACTTTTTGGACTTTGCTCGAAAAACCTACGTGCAGCTGTGTGTGTGTGTATGTGTGTTTGAGGACAAGAGTTTATGCTTGTGTGTAATCCTAACTTTTAAGAATAACGGTGGTGCACAGTAACCCACTGACCTGCTACCTGCCTACGAGATGGACCTGATCAAGTTTATATGCGCGATCATTACCAGAGGGTTATTTGTCTTCGTCTCTCTAGTAGGGGTCTGGAGGGTGACATGGGTGAAGAAAGACAAAATGTACTGGTTGTTGACTTTTCTCTTTTTGCCGCTTGTCTTGGAAATGATAATTACACTGAAAAGGCGAAAGGGAAAAGATTACAAATGGTAAGATGAATTGCTTGCATGTAAATCTATTTCTTTTGATATTATACAGTATAGGCATTGTTAATTATTAATCTTCGAATTATTTATTTGCAGTCTAAAACTAATCCCAGCTGTCTGAATTGTGCATTTTTTTCAGATGTGTGAATTTAAAACATATTGAGTGTTAATTATTTTTTGGTCTCCCCTGCCTGCACCCCTTCCCGCACCTCCCCAAATACCTCCTGCATCCTGCTTGCTATTGTTTTACTGATATGGGGACAGTGAGGATGGGGTGGTACCCCTTAATCCTTATCCCAGTCATGCATCTGCCCCAAATAGTCTTCCTCCATGCTTAAATTAATCTGCAAACAATACTCTGTTGTTCATTGTTTTTACATGTGTGGCTGTTCATCATCAGTGGGTGCAGGAATTTTTTTAATAAACTTGTAATAAAAAATAGAAATAACCTCATGGGAGTGTACTTCCGCTAACCAGTTTAGTAAGTATACATCCATGTCTCTCCAGAGTCTTATTCGTAGGGGAGGTTACAGAAGGAATGTAATTAGTTACTTAGTTAAGTATTTAGTTGAAGGTTATAAAGTGTATTTTGCTGGTGAAATAGAGGTTATCATTATACTAATATGTATGATTCTAATGAATAATTTACAATGAGAAAGTATATTGTTTCTCTTAGAGACTGTTTCATGGTGCAATGATAATCACATGAAACCAATATAAGTAAAACCAATGAATTTGTGTTGGACTACCAGGGGAACTGTCTTGGTTATCATGCAGGGAGAGGAAGTGAAGAGGGAGGTCTCATACAAGCATAGTACCATGGGAAAACAAAATGCAAAGAAGCTATAAAATCTAAAAAGGGATGTGTCTCACAGATCTTCAACCCAGCAGCACAGATCAATCATCACAATTTCAATGGGCAAACAAGATTAGTATCACCAATTCAGTATGTGACCAAATGTGAAATATGGTCACAATCTCTCCTTCTGTTCCTGGTAAACGTTGTATAATGGCCGGAAAAGTGTTTCTGCAGAGTGTTATGATATAATTGTAAAGTTGGCCTTTGACCTTTTGGATACAAAATGACTCAACACAGTATAACTTTGTCATGTCAGCATATGAGTTCCTTATATACAGTGAGTACGGAAAGTATTCAGACCCCTTTAAATTTTTCACTCTTT